>JANRMR010184554.1:0-11288 GCA_025434825.1 Bergia sp. 'catenularis'
CGTATGCTGGCCCATTGCAAGTCTACAGGTGTATATTACTAATTAATTAACTGAAAAACGTATCTCAACTTGCTCTTACTACATGTATAATTTAATACTTTTAGTTATTTTTTTATTATTTTTGCAGTGCCACCCAGATGTAAATCCTAAGAAAACAGAATTGCATGACTTGTTTGTGCAGGTATTATAATATCTATTTTACTATTTTTATAATTACTATTTACTTTTTGTCCATTTAAATTATTGTCAGTAGTATTCATTACATGTATAAACTCACCAAAAGATTTTTTTATAAGACTTGGAACCAAATGAAAGTAATATAATTATAATAAATTAATGTATGTCTAGCTTCAGTTCATATTCCTAATTTATGCAAACTAAAATTTATTAATCACAATTAAAAAAAATCTTTCAAAATCCTATCATGAGATAAAGACTGGAACAAACTGTCTGAACTGGCCACATTTCCAACAGGGCAGTGGAAGGTGGTGAATACCACAGATGATTTTAATAAAACCAGCATTTATAGTCTGGGTAGAAAAAATATTTTGTTATATGCATGACCTTACATGTAACTCATATCTGAGCAGCACTGATAGAATGTTGTTGAAAGCATGTTAAAAGTGGTGGATTCAGGGTAATCATGGGGGACCAGTACCCCCCCCCCCCCTCATTTTATGTTGGAACCAATTTTTGTATTTTTCAACTTTGTATGTGTAATCAAAACTGTGTCAGATTGAGGGAAAAGCTATTTGAGTGAGCTTCAAAATCATAATCGCTAACATGTTGCCTCCCCCCCTTTCAAAAGTCCTGTCCAGATCCACTTTGTATTCAATGTTTGTAATCTGTGGCATTTGTAGATTTGTTACTCAGAGTTTCCTTTTTCTTTTACCAATGTCACTGTTGTAAATAATATATCTGGCAAATGAACCTATAATTAGTAGACTAGAGTTGTCTAACCTATGACTTCTGACAGCATTAATTGATAATAAAATATGTTGTATTAACACAATAGCTCAATGAGGCATACATTATCTTGGGCAGTCCAGTCTCCAGACAGCAGTATGACCAAACTCTGCAGTCGTCACATTCAACATGGTCACACACTGCCAGTCACTCGACAGGGAACCCTTTTGGAGGTGTTCCAAGATACAGGTTGGTGTTGTTGTGATTTACTGATTTATGCACCTGAACACACGATTTCAGGCTTGTAATTTGGTGGCTCTAAAATTCTTGAAGTCCCTATAATTATATTTTAGTTGCCTTAACCCTACCCATGCTAGGCTTTTTCAACCTCAATCAGGCTGGGAGGGGCCACTGTGCCCCCCCCCCCACTTTAACTTCCTTACTATAAATGGTAGCAAAGTGATAATTGGTAGACTAGTTAATTAGTCCATGATGAACATTTTGGTAGTTAGATATTTTAATTATGGTGTCATATGATGTCACAAAGACACCATCTTGGATTTCATTGGCAGCTATCTTGGATTTTTAATGATGTCATAATATTGCCTTAATTGATTTTAAATTAATTAAAAACACCAGAATCAGCCTTATTTAAGCATGGGTGGTGGGAAAAGTTGGTTATGAGTATCAATGAGATGTTTAAATGATTCAAAATAACTCAAAGCTTTGTTGATGTGTGTTTATTTCTGCTCACGAGGTCCTATTTCCCATACAAACCTTATCTGCAAACTGTGATTGGATGTTCTGTGTTTATTTTGAAGTGAATTTTCCCACACACTTGAGTTGCCATTTTCTCTTCATATTTCAACTTATTTTGTATCAATGTTGTAGGGAGAAGTTACAAGTTAATAAACTGGCTTAGTTCTGAAAGGGCTAGACATGGATTAAACTGATGTCCTACCTATTGGGGTGTTGGAATTGTAACAATTAAGTGTGAAAGACCTTGGTGTCAGTGACTTCAAATTTCAACTATGTTATGTACTGTTATTAATAGCTCTTGTCACCATTACATAACCTTTAATTAAAAGTTTTGAATTGATGCATGAGTGTATTTTTGAGCACAACAATGTTTTTATTATAACCCAAATGTTGAGAATCTTTATAAAATTTGAAAACTTTGATGTTCACTGTCCTTAGGGAGGAAACAACTCGATCTGAGTATTGGCATCCAAAGCAATATTCACAGCACAGGTGGGCAAGTGATATGATTCAGAAAAAAATTAAATATGTCTGGAGCAGGGAAAAAAAGTGTAAAATCATCAGTGGTTGTGGTTGACGTCAGGGAGTTTCAGGGAGACTTTGTTCTTTATGTTCAATTATATCAGTGTAAGCTTTGAAAATTATTACATACTATTAGATGAAAACAAATTTCAGCAATATGAAAACACTGGCAATCTGGGTGAGTGCATCTCAGACAGTTTCTTTGTGAAACACAGAAGCCATACTGTAAGTCTAGAACAGATTGGTTTCAGTATGTCTTTTTTGTATTAGTTTTAAGTAGTTTTGGACACCTAACTGCATGTTAGTATCAAGAATTAACCTTGAAGCTTCTGACATCTCAAGTTTATACTGTAAGCACAAAGTTGTTAAGATAGGTCTAGCCTACAAAAGGGTGTAGTGTTTGTGTAATAGCCACAAATATATATCCTGTAATAACCAAATATAGTAGTCACATGATCAATAGTCCAATATCATTGTAAGTAGTCTTATAGAATAACCAGTTGAATAAAGACGTTGTGTGAAGCACATCTTCTGAACTCATTTCTTCTGTATAGTAGAAGAACCCACATTTAGTTGTGAGAACACGACAAAGGGTAAACATTTTAGCCTCAGGCCTGAAACTGGGTATTACCGTAGGTAACTTTGCATAATTTGGTCAGTAAAATGGGTCAGGATTTCATGAAGCTTGCAGCACACTCTTGAGTGATTGGGGAGTACCCACCCCTGTCCTTCTTGGGTATTTTTTTTGCACACCATGAAAATGGCCCATGTTTCTCTTTCATTGGTAGATTATCTCAAATTTTCTTGGTTCTTATTTCTTTTTAGGGACTATAGCTTTATAGTGAACAAGAATCACACACTTCGGAGACAATACAACAAATATGTAATGCTGGGGGTGTTTGTTTTCATGTTAAGCGGTGCAGGAGTCAGCTTTTTTGTTTTAAGGTGAGAAAAAGCAGTAAGTTGAAATGTTTCTGTTTTCGTAGATTATTCATCTGCATAACCAGATTGAATAAGAGTTTTATGTTGTAGTGATGTGATAGCTATCGTCAAAGCATTAGTAGCAATTAGCGGTATTAAAAGTTAATCTAACTTGGAAGTCAGTGATAGAATTGCAATTATAGAAAATGCCACTTGTGGCCGTATTAGGCCAAGAGTCTTGATGTGCACAAATTTTGAATCAGTTGAAGTTTCTGGAAAATGACCCACTCACCCCTCCCCTAAACCTAAAGCTAAACCTAACCCCAACCTTCACTCTAACCCTAACTAAGGGAGGGGTAGGTTGGTAGTTGCTTGGAAACCTCCACGGTTTTCAGTTTTTGATACTGATGGAGACAACATTGCAGATTGAGCATTGAGGTGGAGCATGAACTTTATACTCATGCATATTTTTGCATGTGGTTGATCATCATTTGATATACAGGTGTTTATCTAGATAGGCCAAGATTTGCCACACATGGTAATTCAAACCTCGATTTCCACAGTTGGATGTAACTGCATGTGTTCACAGCCATGTACCTGTATATAGCCACTTGCACAATGCTCAGCTAGTTGCCAGAAATGTTAACTCTTCAAATTCCTCTGCCATGATCCATATATCATGTTGATTTCTTCTTGAATTGTAGAAACAGACATGAGAACTACCAAGAACAGATTGAAAAATCAAACAGAGCTGCAAACCAGGCTTATCTTGAAGCAAGGGAGAGAGCCATGTGAGTAAAAAATCTTCTTAAACATAAAAAAATATCTGCTGTGAATCTTATTCCATTGTCTTTCAAAGCATTTAAATTTTTACACAAATTTACAAATTAACAGTTATCTTAAAATTTTTCTTTTACTATTTTTAGGATCCATCAGTTAAACTATTCCAGAAAATTTTTTTGTATTAATAATGGTTCTGATACCAAAAGAACAGGACAGTATGTGTGTGTAGTGTGTACTGTGTGGTGTGTGGTGTGGGTGTATGTGTGTTCATTAGTTTTGGGGAGGGGGAGTGAAACTTACTAGATAGATGTATGGGACTTTCCTGTTGTACTTAATGTTTCAGTAGAGTTACCAAATGAAAGAAAAAAATGTTAGAAGGAAGCCGCGTAGTAATGTCATTCCTCATTCTTGAAGAACCACCCTGGAGATCCTCTTCTGAACCACCAAATTCAATGTGTTGAAAAGGGTAATTTGGTGTATTTTGTTTTATGCTGTTATAATAGGGGCTGATTCAATCTGTCGAGCTTAACGTCCTGGCCAAAGAGAAGGTCACACAACGGATAGATATTGAATCAAACCCAGGACCTCCTGATTAACATTTTGAGATGCCACCGTTAGAGCTATAAACTCAGCTGGTCTAAAGGCCTGGTTCTTGCATAAAATCTTTTTGTTTAATATGAACTTTTTCTTAAAAGCACGTTGAGGCTAAAAACGGCCATGGTTTTTAAAGGAACGTACTATGAACATAATTCAGGCTTGGAACGTCATTCTTACAATTTTGAAAATGGAATCGAGAACCACTACAGGGCCGTAGCAAGGTCAAAATTATTTAGGGGAGTGACAGTGGCAGCCTCAAGTTAATTTGTGTAGGAAGGATCACGAATGCCAAAGGTGCGAGTTGCCAGGGGGTTCGTTGGCATGCTTCCCCGGAAATTTTTGAATTGTAGCTAAAAATAGCATTTCTTTCATTCTGCTTGTAGTTTCTAGCAAATATAAACGGCTCTGAATTGACGGAAAATTGCTGTTGTGCCGGAACTGGAGAGCACTCGAGGGACTGCAGACACGTTTTCTCGCAAACTAATAAAAAGCTCCAGTTGTAACAGTCTTTTGTTGGTTATGTACTGAATATTTAAGAAATTGTTTATGCTCATCGCACGTCAATCAAGTCGTGGATGCACGCGAAAAGTTAGGAGAGCACAAAAGAGGTGTGTGAGTGGCACGAGGCGAAGCAGAGTGCTTCTCTAGCTTCAAGACTGCTCCGCCAACTGCCCAACGCATCCGTAACTCGATAACGTTTAGGCCATCCCCACTTAATTTTATGTTTCTCGTCGCAGACCGACCCAATTTTTGGAGATTTGCAAAAAGAAGTGGAGAGAACGAGAGGTATCACAAAGACAGGCAATCAGATTTAAGTGCATACGTCTTCATGTAAGGAAAGAACGGGAGAATTTGATGCAAAACAACCACGTGGCAAACCGTCAGTGTAAGGTTTTCTGTTTCGCAGCTTTAGTAAACTGACAGTGATGTATCACTTATCTTTAATATTGTTGACCCAATAAAATGGTGTAACAGTTACTGGTAAGTTTGTAGTGATAGTAAACACACTTGAATTCAGCTTCTTCCAACGTTTGGGGGCCCTACAGCTGGATTTCTTTTTCGTTTTTTTAGCCGACCGACCAACCAAACTATTACGAAGGCTATCGACGAGAAACATAAAATTAAGTGGTGATGGCCTTAACTAAAGTATGAATTTATTTATTTTAGAACATTGCAACCTCTATATTCAGTATTTATAATACCGGTCGACCGTGTTGTTTCGTAGATCATTTCTATAGCAGAGTTTGGTAGCTCTCCTTCCATTTCCTGAATGCCACCTTCATTTATCAGTACTGAGTACTTCATTTTCCATTTGAAAACTCCTTTTGAAAGCATTCCTTTGATAATTGACTGATAGCTTTCCAATTATATTTTCAAATGTTGTGATTTGGACACACGCCCGTTTAGATGCACGCTCATGCCACACAAGAAGTGAACATATGTTGTTAATGAAAGCATAGATTTATAGTACCATAATCTTGTTTTTTGTAGCGAAATTTTGCTGCGGCGGTGCACTACTAAAGTATCGCGAGAGAATAGTGCAATTTCACATTTGATTTTAGTAAAAAGAACGTAACTGAATTTAGTATATAGATGGTTCATTTCATTCAGTCATGACCTGCTAATATCTTGCAGAGCATAGTTAGGTGTTATATAAAACCTTTAAACATACACAGAAACAGTTAATCAACTTTAGAATGAAATCAATTTTAGATCACTTTCTTTGAAGAACATTTGAGTTAGCCACATCCCCAAAAAGTGACCGTTCTCAAAAAATGAATACAAATTATGACTAAAGTAAATGCTGTTCATTTCACTGTTTATTTTACATTGATTTTTAGAGCAAATGGAACAAGAAAGCAGCTGGAGCTTTTGATAGCAAAACACGCGCAGAATGAGCAGGAAAATGACCTTTGAAGGCCAGATACAGAGTGAGCAGGGGGGTGACATTTGAGGGCCCGGTACAGAATGAGCAGGAAAGTGACACTTACAGGGCCTGGTACTGAGTAAGCAGGAGAGTGACACTTTGAGACCTGGTACAGAATGAGAAGGAGAGTGAAGCTTAAGGGCCTGGTACAAAGTGAACTTGAGGGCTTCAAGAAATGCACCAAGAAAGTTCAGCATATTATATAAAAGTACTGAATTTAATTTCTCACCTCTTGCCATCAAAGATATCGCATTTTCTTTCTCTCTCTGGTTCTCAAGGATGAAAAACAAGAAGTTTGAAAGCTCTTACTTGACTGTAAATTTGGATGTACAGAAGACTGAAAACTTTTCGTATCTCAAGGATTCCTTGAATGTGCGCAAACACGTTGACAATAATTCATGCATTACGCAAAATGATAAAAAATTTAAATAACTTTATTTCAGAGTCAATTAATACAGTGTAAGTTACAAATTAAACATTCTAAAAATGTCTTACTATTGATGAAGAAGACATCAAATGAAAGTGAGCATTCGCTTCAATAAGAATATAACAAAAGTTATTAGATGTCTAAGGAACTTACAGGGAAGCCAAGTGTTTCTGTCCAAGTTGAATGCTTTAGTTTTGTAGTTTTGTGTTTTCTTGTGGTTTATTACATGAATACAACAATGAAACACATATCTGTTTCAACTCACTGAAGTAATTTTAAGGGCTTTTATTTTCCTTACCCAGCTGGGTGCTCCAACAAATGAAAATTTTTCTCGCTGTGCTTTTTTTAAATGATTGCGATTTTACGCGCGTCCATTGGCTGCTTGCCATTTATCGATAGAATTATCGCAATTTTTAGTTTTCTTTCCAGTTTTAAAAACTGTAAATGTTATTAATGCTAGAAATTTTTATTTGGGATTGGTCACGCCGAAACTACGTGCTTTCAATAACTCAAGACCTTAACAAGACGGAAGCACGATAAGTGTTTCTATGAAAGCCTAATAAAACAAAACAAAATATAGAAAAATAAAGATACGAAGATCAACAATGGAGTGTATACTACTATTACTTCAAACTTGCATGTTGCTTCCAATCAATTTTTTCGCGAACCACGAGAGGCTTAGATGATTCCCCAGCATCTTTGTTTTTGTTTTAGACCCCCAACTATCAAATTATTCCAAAATCCAATAATGGTTTGCATATCTGCTGAAATGTGTGTATATTTGTGGTTGGAAGGGCACCGCTTCAATCGTCGGACATCGAGTTCTACTTTGTCTGAAATAAGATTTCATTGAATGCTGCTCCAAACAAACTTCATCTCCTGGTATTACTTTGAAATTTATGAAACCCATTCGTTCAGTTGCTTGTTCGTTCGTTCGTTCATTATCCATCCATTCATCAAACCATTAAATTATTCATCCATCCATCCAATTTCCCATTTCGGCATTCATTCGTTCATTTCTTTCATTCATCGTTTATTAATTAGTTAACTGATTAATTAACTCATTCATTCATTTATTAACCCAAGACCAGGCACAAGTTGATACGAACTTTGTAATAAATCCAGGCGTGTTAGGAAACAACTTAATAACGTTTAAGTAAATGGAACTTGAACTGTGCAATTGAGGTGAAAACTGGCTATGTTTAAATATCATTTTCAACTATATTGAACAGAAGAAAGAGATAATCTGAGTCTCCTTCATATTTTTGCAAATTTAACGTAAAATAATCTTATTTGTGAGTAGATTAGAATCATAGTTTGAAAACATTTTCATGGTTCTGATCCTGATTATCTGAGCTATATAAAACGTGTAAACCTCGAATGCCATTGCGCCTTGTACGAAAAAGGCAACTGCGTATGAAAACATCCTCCATGGTAATGAATCTCACGGACAGAAATTTTTAACGAGCAAAGATACCAGTAGATGGAGCTAACACACTGAACTGAATGTGAATGAAAGTGACAAAATGAGGGTTAACAGGGCTGCCCATTGCTAAATAGAGTTAACGAATGAGTTTAAATGCGGATGAATATGACTACACTCTGCAGTAAACGTGAACTGATAAAGTTGCATGAGACTGGATGTTGCAGATCATGGCAAACTGCAAACTGACAGTTAAATTGAAGGTTTTAATAAAGAACTGTAAGGTTTCAGCAGTTTTGTTAACTGTCATAAATACTTAAATACAATCTGGCAAAGTGCATATTTAAACAAACGTGCAAGCTTGCGTTGAAGCCGGCCCACTCTCGTCGGTACCGAGTATTAAGGTGGTTCGAAACAGTTTTTCACTTTTCATTGCTACTGAACTTTATGAAAGGCTTACTCATTTGTAGTGAAAGATTACTGTTACTTGTTCATAGGCGGTGTTAAAATTACCTTTCAGCTTATCAACCCTTGTACTCCCACTGGAATTCTTGTTTCCACGGCAACTTGACAGGGCCTCAAATAAACCTTATTTTTAACATTTAGCTGCATTTTACACAAAAATTAGCCGGTGAAGTCCCTTTTTTATTGCATCAAAATTGTTTACACATAAAGGAGTACATTTGAAGGAATTTTTTAAAAAATCTGTCAACAGGTTTTGGCGACACTTTATTCTTATGAAATTATAAGGTGGTGCCAAAGTGTTGACAGAATTTTTTTCAAATTTTCATAAATGTTCTCCTTGATGTGCAAACAATTTTGATACAATAAAAAAGAGACTTCCCCGACTAATTTTTGTGTAAAATGCAGTCCAATGCTCGAAATCGGGTGCATTTGAGACCCTGTCAAGTTGCCATGGAAACAAAATTTCCGTTGGGAGTACAAGGGTTGATAAGCTGAAAAGTTGTTGTAACGTAAGCTAAAAAATGACACATATCCACCATGGTATATGAGAAAGCCTTTCGTAGAGTTCAGTGTCTAAGCAAAATGGGAAACAGTTTGGAGCCACCTCAATTGAATCATTTTTGTTTTTTTAGAAAAACGTCACCTGACGTGACGTGGCACTGGTGTGGAAGAGGATTGGGACAAAGTGACGTCATCCCGCACCTGCGCGTTTAGCGAACATCCTTCAAGTTGTTTCCAAAATTGCAGAAATCCAAAATGGCTGCCGAGAGGTTTTACTTTGTTTTCCTTTTGGTACTGTTTCTTCCTGTTTGCGTTCAACCTCTACCAGAAAATGGGAAAACAGTATTGAAATTAACCAAAGTAGGTGATAGACTACGTTATTTCCAATTGTTTTGCATTTCTTAGTGCTTTATCGTGTCTTGTTTTGAAGTGAAAATCGAAGCAGATGATCAAAATAGCTATAGCTGATGTTTATTTCTATGATACTTGATCGCGACGAAGCGGCCGTGTCTTATGAACCCTTGGTTTGATTCTTCATTTGTGTTGTTGTGTAGGGAAAAAATGTAGGTGCGTTTGCCAAGTCGCTGTTTAAGGATTCAACAATTGTTGTCACAGGTTCGTATGCAATGTTGATTGCAGGCAGCATTAAGTGATTAACTCAGTTGATTGTTTGTAATTAAAGTGATAATTATAAGGCTGCTCTTCACCACACATACATACGTACTTGTACACGCATGTATTGTAAGGTATCTGTTATTAAACTGCAAGAAAAAACGATGCAGTGAAACTGAAAGTATTAAACTTTGATCAAATATTTGTCGGTACTTTTTCCAGCCATTGTGATTATATTGAATTGATTGCATAGAAATGTTATCAGTATCAAGGAAACAACAAAGTACTATGACTGTGTTATAAACTGATATAGCTTATTATAAGGTTTTCTGTTTTATATGGGATGTTATTTTTATGAGTCAGACCATATTATTTTTGCGAGCTTTTTATTTATTACACAGGTTTTGATGTAAAAAAAAATTGTTAGTAGTGAATTCAAAGCAACCGAATGAAGTTGAGTGCTGTTTAATGGCTTCCTTTTTTGTAATTAACAGTTCCAGGCAAAGTGGCATCAGCATCTTTTGTTGTACAACCATTTCTAGCAGTTCGTTCATCAATCTTGTTTTGATTTTAAACAATTAAAGTTGAAGTTACATGTAGATCTAAACAACAGCTTGATAAACATTGTTTCTTAAGCATTAAATATGTAAAAGATTTTTCCATCAGTTGACAGAAAGGGCTGACAGGATACTTCTGTTTAATATAACAATATATCAATAAAAAACACATGATATTTAGCCATAAAACTGCTGGAGCGATCTGTGTGCATAACTATTTTAAAAAACGTTTGTTGGAAGCAGATCTAAGATATTTAAAAAGGAAGAGCACCTTAATTTTCGACCGCCCTCTGCGGTCTTCTTTGGAGAAATGACTTTTTTAAACATCTTAGATCTACTTCAAACAAACATTTTTTAAAATATTTAGCCATATTTTAATATGTTAATAAATATATGGTGTATATAGCTTTGAAGTAGTTTTGACTAAATTGTTTACACAAACAGGGGAGAATTGTTGTTTCTTGGAGTATTTATTTGCTGCATGAACTCAGACAAATTTCTGTTCAATTAAGAGTTAAATACAATCTTAAATAAAGTAATTGTTTATAAAAAGTGTATGGGCATAATTAAACTGGTGACATTTGTCCTTTCTTTTTATTAATTTATAGGATCATGTAGTCATGATCAAAAGCTTGAAGGCAAAAAGTTCTATGTGAAGTGGAGTGTTTATAAGACTCAGTGTGCTGACATCCTTGTTGGAGTTGATGTAAGTATTAACTATGTGTTAATAAGTTGATCTGTGTTGTCCCAATCACCCTGGTTATTTCAAATACTGGTAACTTTTTGGAACAGTTGAGACAATCTGAAAAAATAAAAGCACATGATTGATCATCAGAAAAATATCCTGCATCTGGCATTTATCCTTGTGCATTCTGGGTAAGTTGAGCT
>JANRMR010184587.1:0-11283 GCA_025434825.1 Bergia sp. 'catenularis'
GTTGAAAATGATGCATATTTTTGGGATATACAAACTGCTGCGAAGTTTAATTCCGGTGTCAAATGCCCCGGGGGTCGGACCTGAAGAAGTGTCAAATTCCCGGCTATCTGGGACTTAACTCGTGTCAAATGCCCGGGGGTTGCCGGGGGGGGGGATGGGCACTCTCGGATTTGACTCATACATAAGGTACAAGCTTTACGAGCAGAAGATTCAGGTTCAACTCCCGCCGAATCCAACTTTTACTTTTTCATCCTTTTTTTATAAATCTTTGCTTTTTTTTTCTTCATCAGAAATATATTGGTTGGAGAGTGAAACATATATTTTTAAAAATATTGGCAAGACCGTACCAGTGATACCACGCATTCTAGGTCAGTCTAAAATCTTTCATCCCTGCTGTCAGAGGATTTCCATTGGGAGCAAAAAAATCGTCCTTTTAAATAATGCGTTTCCGTATATTTTTTCTCATGTTACTCCCAGTTGCGATATAAAGTTTTGAAAATCGATTTTTCAAAAGCAGAAGACTCTGGCCTTATCATTTATTTTCTTAGGTTTTTTTGTTTTTGTTTCGTTAAATTTGTTTCGTTTTCGTTTCGTTAAATTTGTTTCGTTTTTGTTTCGTTTTTGTTTCGTTAAATCTGTTTCGTTTTTGTTTCGTTAAATTTGTTTCGTTTTTGTTTCGTTCGTTTCGTTTCGCAAATTACCATAAGCCAAATATTCAAGTGGATCAACCCGATGATTGCGACACTAATCGTTTTCTGCAAGTTATTGAAGTGTTTGACTTGAAACAGCATGTCGGGACTGTAACCCGGCAATAAACTCACGTTATTGTTACACAAAGGTCGATGAACTTTAAGCGATACTTCACAAAGATTTGCAATCTCCTTCCGCCATTTTATTTTCCATGTGCTCTGGTGTCTCGTCCCAGTCTCTCTCTTTTGCACAATACATAATCAAAACAATCACAGATTACAGATTATTTCTTTGGTAAACAAAACAAAACAGTTCAAATTCCACAAGCTTGTCTCTGCATCTACTCATAGAAAAGGCCACACTCTACACCTAGTTATTACTATATGGCTCACGAAGATTTGATTGATGACTGCTCTGTTTAATAATGATCCATTTATTTCGGAACACTCCTTTGTGTCTGGCTAAGGCAGCAGATTTTTTATCGCAAGACACGCTCTACGGATTTTGATCAATTCTGTCGGGACTTGGAGGACTCCAGTCTGGTGAAGGATTATGCAACTTTCGATTTCGTTGAGCTTGTTGATCGATGTAACAGTACGTTGAAGTCCCTATTGGATACACACGCCCCTTTCAAGACTAGGACTGTTACAGTTCGCCCCATTGCCTCATGGTACACTGAGGAAATTCGATCTGAGAAAAGGGAGCGGAGGACTCTTGAACATCATTGGCGTTCCTCGAAACTTGAGTCTGATCGTTTTAAGTTTTTGGAGCAATGTCGGAAAGGGAACAACTTGATTAAGTCTATTTAAGTGGAGTATTATTCAAATATCATCCAGGAGAGCGGCAATGATCAGCGAACGTTCGTTGGTACAGTCGTCAAACTGCTTCACAAGACCACTCCTGTAGCCTGATATATTTTAAAATATTTAAATGTGTTAAGTTAAAGTGCTGTACACTCCTGTAGACTACCCTACGACGTGCTCATCTGATAGCGACCTGGCTAACAAGTTTATTGAGTTCTTTGGTGACAAGATAGAAGTTCTTCGTGGTTCTCTTGATGCTTCAGAGGACACTGATGTGGAGTCTATTATTGTTTCATCTACTTCTCACTCGTCTCCTTTGTCTAGTTTTAGACAAGTGTTATTGCCTGATGTTGTCTAAGCTGACTGGTGCGTCAACCATCAAGTGGTGTCTCTTAGATCCGCTTCCTGCTTCTGTTCTAAAGCGGTGCATTTCAGTGCTTTCGCCGGTTATGACTACGATTGTCAATCAGTCAATTTGCTCCGCTGTGGTACCCGATTGTTTCAAGCTTTCGCTTCTGAACCCTCTGCTGAAGAAATCCCACCTTGACTTTGAGATTTATGCAAACTTTCGACCTATCTCCAACCTGATGTTCATGTCTAAACTCACTGAGGTGGTTGCGTCACAGTTGATTGATCATGTTTTGTAAACTCCCTCTATAAATACTACTTCGTGTAAAACTGTAAACTGTATTTTCTTCGACCGACAATCTTTCTTTGAGCTTTCGACAACAATTCTTATCATCTCAGGACGAACTACAGCGCGAACTACAATACGAATTTATTGTCACCAGGGCTCGAAATTAACTTTGTGGAGTACTGGCCCATTGGCCACCTCGGTCAGATTTTAACTGGCCAAACTATAAGTTTTACTGGCCACGTGCAGGAGCAACTCAATCTTAATGACAAACGTTTCTATTAAAATAACTAGTTAGGTATACTTTCTAAACAGTTATGAAAGAGACTGACTTTGAAAATCAAATTTTAAAAAACTGGGTCTGAAAATCAATAAGAATTGTCATCCTTTACAATACAATTACATGTTAGATTCATCCAGTCGAGATGGACTGGACACGGCTTGACCCACATCTAAGACAAAATACCCGGCCAACATGGCGGAGATACGATTCGTGCTTTTGTTTGTATAATATGTAGCACCATAACTTGGAAAATGTTTTTTCGTTTTAAATCCTAAGAAATTAATATTTGAAGTTCACTTAGTAAGATACGAAAATAATTCAAAATTAATAAATTAAATTTTTCAAACATTTTTCTCCTGGCCAAAATGGCCAGTTGTTCCAAATTTCTGCTAGCCAAAGTGTGATTTCTACAGGCCAATGGCTAGCAGACCACTGTTAGTGTCGAGCCCTGGTCACTGAAATTACAAAACTATCCCTTTTTTATAAATTTAGTCCCAGACTCTCCGCGGTCTGTATTCAGTATTTAGATGCATCATGTCAGACATGACATGTCTTCATTAACTGGCTTGATGAGATTTTGCAATCTGCTTACAAAACACCGAAACCGCTTTAGTCAAAGTGTACAATGATATACTTGTGGATATTGATAGAAATAGGACTGTTATTCTCTTACTCTTGGATTTGTCAGCGGCTTTTGATACGGTGGATCATTCAGTACTTCTTGATCGATTGAAGAATTGTTTTGGTCTATGCGGTTTAACATTGGCCTGGTTTATATCGTACCAAAGCAACAGGTCTCAATTTGTCAGTATTAGGTATGCGCGCTCTGCCACACGTTTTTGTCGTGCGGTGTGCCTCAGGGGACCGTGTTAGAAGCAGTGTTGTATTTGCTTTATACCTCGTTCTCGGGGATATTTTTAGACGATATCTATCATTTTTACGCTGATGAGACTCAGTTGTATCTGTCTTTTAATTCCCTAAGTGTCGAGGATCAGGCTAGACCTGTTGCTCAGGTTGAATCTTGTGTCCGAGACCCGAGACACTGACCGTTGGAAGACGATCAACAAGCTTAAATTAAATAGAGACAAGACCGAATTGCTTGTCATTAGCTCTAGATTTCGTACTTCCTTAGCAATAGATAGTATTCTAGTTGGAGATTATCATGTGCGTTCATCAGACACGGCTAGGAACACTGGAGCTGTCTTTGATAAGACGATGTCTTTCGATAAGCATGTTAGCTCAGTTTGTAAGTCCGCCTTGTTCCATCTTAGTAACATAGCTTAGATTAGGAAGTACCTCACAATAGAGAGTATAAAAGCTCTCGTTCATGCTTTTGTCACTTGTCGATTGAATAACTGTAACTCCTTGCTCATTGGCTCACCAAAGTACCTGATTCAAAAACTTCAGTGCATCCAAAATTGCTCAGCGCGCCTGGTATCTAAGCAACCCCGAGCCGCGCATGTAAGTCCCATTTTGAAGGAGTTGCACTGGTTACCTGCGGAGAAGCGAGTTATTTTTAAAGTTCTATTACTGACATACAAGACTCTTAACAATCTTGCTCCTGCTTATATACGTGAATTATTGTTACACTATGATCTAGCAAGACAGTTAAGGTCATGTAATAAGTATATTTTACAAGTACCAAAAACTCGATTGAAAATTTATGAGGAGAGAGCGTTTTCAACCGCTACCCCAAGATTATGGAGCGAATTACCACTAGATAATAGGATTAGCCCGTCGGTCAGTGTTTTTAAATCGCTTTTGAAGACTCGTCAATTTAGAGGAGTTTTTATCCAGTCTTATAATTTTTATATCTATAACTATAATTTTTATGTAAGTGGTGCAGCTGGGGTGCAAAAGTTGAATAACTTGAAAGTTGTCTGCAGCTTCCTCAGAAAATTTGAGTCCCTGACGGGAATTGAACTCATGACCCTCAGATTGCCGGTCAGATACTCTAGCTGCAGACAATTTTCAAATGTAATTTTTATGTTACAATTTTTCTATATACATTTTCAGTTACTTTTTATTAATATTGTAAAGCGATATAGAACATTTTCGTATATACCGCTATAGAAATAAAGTTATTTATTATTATTATTATCGTTATCGTTACCATTATCATTATCGTTATCGTTATTATTATTATAAGAAAATGTCTGCTAAATGCTATTTTCCCGCATTCCCTCAATTCGCTCCCAAACCATCCCAAAACACGCCAGTAACACAAGGAATGACAACTGAACAGGAATCCTGAAGTATATGGCGAACTTTATTGCTTTTCAGAGCATTATTAGGAAAAATTCAAATCTCCCATTCATTTTCTAAAAGTCGCGATATATAAACGGACACCCAAGCTAATTCAAATTGGTAGCTCGGGCCGCCTGTGGCGAAATAACAACAATCACGCTGGATCCCGAGGTTTGTCGTACAGATCATCTCCAGCAATGGGAAGGCACTAGAAAATCAGTCAACTAATTTACTATATCCGAACAGAAAACTACTATTAATGAAAAACTACATCGAGATTCAAAGTGAAAAACATTTACAGAGTATAAAAGCATGCAGTAAACAAGAATCGACAAAAGGACGAACTTTCACAGATCCAACATGACAGCGACACGTGTTTGAATACAATTTATGAAGTCTTTCCACGCATATTTAACATGTCTTTGACAGATCTTGTCAACAATTCGACGCCTTGAGAGTTATACTGAACACACATTTTTCGTTATAACTCCAAAACTAAAATGGATTTTAAGTATGGGTTTTCGATTTTTGAAAGACAATCCCGCTCTCATCCTAAAATAGTGAAAATATGAAAATGATGAAACAAAAAAAAATTTTTTTGTACAAAAGTCTCCTGTGATACCTTAAGCATATTCTTTAAATATTAGAATATACGGAAGAAACATTTAGAATAGGTTTGAAATCTGGCGTTGTAAAAGTAACTTATGTAAGTTGAGTCAAGTTCAAATCACATGTTACTATGCGGCAAACATGACACAGTGATAAGGCATTGTATACTGATTTACCAGAATATTTCTAAGTATACGTAGCGGTGGTTGTCAGTCCAGAGAGATCTTTTTAATTTCCTTTAATATAATTGTTTGGCTTCCTCCCTCTTTGTATGAATTCGATTCTTGAAGATTCAACTGAAAAAGCTTAACAGTTGTTGATTACATTATTTTTTCTGAACGAAACTAAACGATCGAAACTAGTGGGAACATGACTAACATTAACAAGAAAGACGCAAATCAAGAACAAAACTACAAGCCATAACTATTCAATTATTTAGCTCATAAGCATGTAAACAATTGTTGCTTTGCTTTAGTTTTGAACTTTCCTTTTTGTCGTCAGAAACAGTGTTTACAACATTGTTTAGACATTTTAAAGATTGAACCACAACTTGCTGGCGTTGATCGTTAATCGAGCTTCACCGGCGCATTTCATCGACGAACACCGAACTTTCGTTTGTTCTTGTTTTGTGCAAAATTATAAAAAACGCGCAATATTTATAGGCATGACTTCTCAAGTTTAAATCACTCTTGGCAAAAGAGGGTTTCGTTTTTGTGATAGTTTATGATGCATGAACCCTCGCATCTTTGTTTACATTTTGAAATAAACACACGCACACCACAGGGTTTGGCTAACTATATTCGCTTTATCAACTTTTTCACCGGGCTGACGCTGAATATATAAACTATACCTATAAAAACTGCAAGGAACTTTTCGAGGTGCTAAATGTTCAAAGTTAATAAATTGATGTTTTGATTGGCTCCGAAATTATGTCCTTTCCTGGCATCAAAATTTTCAGTTGTTGAAGACCAACTTAATAGCGTGCTACTGTCAGTTTGCCAAAATACACTTAGAACCGTTTTGCCTTAACGGCGGGCGAGTATTTGCGGGCTGCGGAAATGATGTCGACAAGATAAGCAAAAACAATAATAATAATAATTGTTTGAAATTAAGCTTTAAAAACTCAAACCCTTCGGAGACATGACTCCGTGAAATCTCTTTAAAATTCTTGTAATGCTCAGTCACTGGAAATGAAGATTTTCAAAGGTTCAAGTAACTGCTGAAATATATAAAATCTAAAACCATTTTTGGTTCTGAAAACAGAACAAATGGTGTACAAAAATCCAGAGCAGTGACGAATTCAGCAGTTTTTCCGATTTTTCTTTTACTCGAGCGTGTCGAACTAAATGCATGATTTGTCACAACTATTAACGGCCGCCGGCAAACGTTAGACGGTATTTTCAACTTTTCTCTATTTATCGAAAACTAAAATTCGGTTCAACTTTTAAAGTTGTTGTTTTTGAAAACAGTCTTTCGGACAAAATATAAGGAAACCGAAATTTTGATACTTGGCGTGCGATTCTTGATTGTTTCTGCAAATGCGCCCATCCTACGAGTTCACCCCGACACCACCAGTTTAAGTTACATCTTATGCACAATTTTACATGCGATTTTTTAAGATTGTGATTCTTTTATTTCGGTTACTTGTGGGGTTGTAGAAGCAAATTTTGTAAACTGGATCATGTTCAGGTTCCATTTTATGTTTAATTTGCATGTTACTACGCAGAAAACATATAAATGCAGAGTGATAAATCACTGAACCGATTCAGCATAATTATTCTAAGTATACCGCGCAGAGACGACAACAGATGT
The DNA here is from genome assembly GCA_025434825.1 of Bergia sp. 'catenularis'. NCBI lineage: Eukaryota > Metazoa > Cnidaria > Anthozoa > Zoantharia > Parazoanthidae > Bergia > Bergia sp. 'catenularis'. Next base: position 7,079 of record JANRMR010184587.1, read on the forward strand.
GACATGCTTCAGGTGAGATCGTTGCAATTTCCTTTTTCTTAAATATTTGGTTTCCTCTCACAATGTATGTAATCAGTTTCTATAGAATTTGGATATTAAGAAAACCTTAACAATAAATGATTTATGTTTAATCTCAACCAAACTAAATTATCCAAAATAGTGGGAGCGAGAACCACAAGAAACAAACTAATGAAATCGTGAACAAACCTATTAACCATATGCACTAGGTATCCAATACCCACCAAAGTTCACACTAAGCAACCTTTGCTTACAAAGGCAATACAGTGTATATAAATTGTTCGGATGTAAATCCCAAAACATCCGTGCATACACGAATTCATAGCTTGTGCTGTCTGTGAACAATCCATCTATTAAACGGATCTCATTAGTAGTGTTGGATGTGGGTTGATTGTTACAGAATTTCATTAAAGGTTCTAAAAGGGTCAACTAACAGTTTGGGAGGTGTATTAAAATGTCTTAGAATCCTTTACGTTTCTAATATAGGCAATAAATGGCTTCATTTCCTTAATCAATTTATCAACAGTGTCAAATGTCACTTCACTCACATATATCAATAAATTAGAAAATACTAATAACATATATCACCAAGAGGGAAGTCTTTTTCGTTCTAGAATTAGCCTGAAGTCGAGCAGCGCTGATATCTTACGGTATAACAAGGTAAGTGGTCTTAAGATTTCAGTACACTTTGAGCAGTGTTTTTAGACTTTCATCACCATAATTTTCATCAGTTAATAGTGTATTTCTCTGTTGTCACACATGGGAACCCAATAAGCCTATGTATCTGCCGGGAAAGCTTATAAAATTCTGTAAATCACGAGCTATCTTATTTTTCAAAATTTGAAAAATATTAACCGGAGAGAAAATTATTTTTAGTCCTTTATGCTCCGTTTCTTGAGTTCCACTAACTGGGCAAATTTTCAGAGTTTAATTTGCATTGAAAACACGACCCGTTCGAGAAGAATTAATGGAATATACCACTAGTATTTCAGTATGAAAATGACAGTAATACCACCAGTGCTTAGCACGAGTAGTGTTTATCACTTTTATCAAATATAAGTGGTATTTTTCATTAATTCTTCAAGAATAAGGGTAATGTTTTCTGTTAATATCACACCTACAAAAGATACGACCATTTTTCTGCATTTGACTTGTAGGACTGCGATTAGTTTGCGCTTATGTACTTTGAACAATTTGAACCGGGAGCACTTTTTGTTATTTTCTTCACTTTCTAAAACACTCATTTTTGATACAGGAGAAAACCAAAAATTTACGAAAGTTTTCAAGAAAAAAACATGACAAGTGTACGAAAATTTTCCTCGTTTGTGTTTTGTAATTGTAATCCTGCAAGCGATGTTACTGAGCCGCCGTTCTCCCTCCATTTTTTTTATTTGGGGCGCGCGCGTGTCACTTCATTTTCCCGCCTTTTTTGTACACGCGCGCGTACGAGTTTTGTGTCAGAGTTAAGAAATGGTCCATGCTTAGCGTGCGTCTATCGAGTTATGGATGCGCGCGGGAAGTTTTTTAAGAGAGCAAGAGAGAAAGCGAAATGAGAAGCACGAGGCGTGGACCAACGCGGTCCATTTCTTTTATAACTTTTTTTGACAAATTCGCAACAGTGTTTTCCGCCATTTCTCGAGGAAAACTTGCGACGATGAAAAGTTTCGTGGCGCGACCGCTAACACTAAATGCTGACGCCATCAAATTTAGTGCACGGCTGTGCGTATGTTCGGATTTAGTTGCACGCTCACGCTATACAAAGAGGTTGCGCGAATTTGTCAGCTGTGTTATAACAAGTATTTTTTCGTCTCTCAGTCTTGTAAAATATTTTAAAGTGAACTCATTTTCGAGCAATAAATTGAAGTCAGCTCATTTTGGAGCTTCTGTGGTCCTTCGTAAATTGGAGACAGCTCATTTTGGGGCAAGCAAGGTTCCCGGATGACGGTATCAATTAATGTTTTAATAGCACATGTGCTATTAAGGATTTTTAAAATTACACGGATTAAAGAAAAATACACGGTAAATCAGCCAATCAGAGCCCAATATTTTTTGTAGATGTGGTATCAAAGGTTTGATTATCAAAGTCAAAAACGTGCCGGAGAGTTTTGCAACTTCCAAAACTTTTTACTGTTATCACAAGAAAATGCCACCTGTCTCGATCGTAATACTGTTATTTTAGACTTTTACTTTTAGCTCTAAAACTGCAGCAAAGCAAAATTTCGAAAATCCCTGACATATTTTCGGAATTTGATTATTAATTTCTTAAAATACTAAATTTGAAAGTAATTGGCTGAGTTGGAATTCAAGAAAAGGAGAATAAACGCCAGTAAAAGAAGTGTCGGCATTCGTTAGTTATTTGGAAATCTAAATTATAAACCTACTCGCTATTTAGATAATTTTATAAGCTTTCCAGTGATATATAGGTTTAAGGGGTTCCGATATTTACTTTACAGGGATATACATTATTCAATGAAAACACCACTCAAAGTGTACGGTAACCTTGATACTTGTAAAACATATTCGGTTTCGATACTTCACTCAGTGTTAGATTTACCATTGCTAATTTTGCACGCAAAACATTCTATGTCAAATAAACACAAATGTACTACATTAAGAAATTTCTTCTCATCTGGTAAATTTGCTTAAAAGAGGCGTTTGCTTCACTGGTCGTAGTAACAGTAGGGCAGCCCCCTTTTTAGTGTAGTTTTGGAGTTCTTATATTATAGTAAACAATTAAGAATGTCTTTTTAGCTTTATTTAGTAAGAATGGCTTTAAATGACACACCATTTTGCCTCCGTCAGTTATAAACATACATTGACATTGTCTAAACCAGCCAGCGGCAAATTTCTGAAAGACTTTTTTATCTTCTTTGTTATTTTCATATAAGGAATACCATCTAAACTTCCTCTTTTCTCTGTCATGTAGAGTGAGAATCTTATTGGCCATTGAGACGTCTCAAAGGCCATAAACAACTCTGCAAACACGATATAGAACAACACTTCCAGTTGTTTATTTCTTAGTTGTATTACAATTGCAGTAGTTCATTACTCTTTAATAGTCTCAGAACTGCAAATTCCAACGTGCAACGTGTATTGATGACATAAGATAATAAACTGTGTTAATGTGTAACTTCCATTCATTAAACGGTTGTTAATATGCTGTAGCGTTTCTAGTTTTCCCTCAGGTTCCATCATGTCTATTACTATTGTGCTTTTACTGTTGGGTGTGGTCGTGGCGGAGGAGAATTCGAATGACTGTGTGATTCCAATACCCACTGACGTCAAACGTGTGAGGTGCAGTTACAAGCTTCTTGCCGCCATTCCGGCTCTACCCGCTGGTGCTGATAGCGTGTAAGTACACTATAGAACTCCATCGCTTTAGGACAAATTGTTCGTGCACTGCACTTCAACTATTTTGGTTTATGTAGCAAAGACAGTTTCAGAAGAGAATGTTTTTGTAGGTTCGAGCCAAACTGTGGTTAGAAAATACTTAAATGTTCAAACTAAGTTTATCAACTTCTAAACCGGTTCTGATCAGATTTAGAGATTTGATGAACTTGAATAACCTAGCAGATTGTATGATTAGGTTTTGACCAATATAACTAAGTGACCTTCAGTGACCTAGAACATCAAGTGATCCAGTTCTGACCGGTTCCCGAGATTCCGCCCCATCTGAAAATCCAGATTGACGGGTTCCGGCGGTGCCACCGGACAGATCAAGCAGGTTTTAACAGGTTTTTTAAAAAAAAAACAAAAAAACAAAACCGGTTTGGTGCTATTAAAAATAGAATGGTGTCATCATTGTTAGGAACCCGACTGCTAACCGCTTTTCATATACTACTCTTTTAATCCTTACCGTTGCATATAACGAAATGCCCTTTTAAGCATTCGACATTCCAAACTAGTTTTCAGCATTATATTTGACTTTCCTGTCAAAAGAAATGCGTTTAAAGCGTGTTATATTTGATAAAGCAACACTGGCGTGATCTCATTTTATGGGATCATGGTAAAGGACACATAAACACGTGACCAATTTAAAATGAAAATTTGAAGACCGATTAGCAGTTATGCCTAATCTTAGGACAAACGGACAATCATGTGTGGAGATCCATCGAGCAATAGGTTTCTTAGCTTTAATTAAATAAAGTTTTTCTGTGAGGCATAAGTGGCATCGTTTGCTTTTGTTG
>JANRMR010184598.1:0-11282 GCA_025434825.1 Bergia sp. 'catenularis'
CTGTTCCTGTTTCTGTCTTTGTCCTTGTTCCTGTTCATGTTCCTGTTCCTGTCCCTGTCGCTGTTCTTGTCCCTGTCCCTGTCCCTGTCCCTGTCCCTGTTCCTGTTCCTGTCCCTGTTCCTGTCCCTGTTCCTTTTTCTGTCCTTGTTCTTGTCACTGTTTCTGTCCCTGTCCCTGTTCCTGTTCCTGTTCCTGTTCATGTTGATGTTCCTGTTCCTGCCTCTGTTCTTGTTTCTGTCCCTGTTCCTTTTTCTGTCCTTGTTCTTGTCACTGTTTCTGTCCCTGTCCCTGTCCCTGTTCCTGTTCATGTTGCTGTTCCTGTTCCTGTCTCCGTCCCTGTTACTGTCCCTGTCCCTGTCCTTGTCCCTGTCCTTGTCCCTGTCCCTGTCCTTGTTCCTGTTCCTGTTCATGTCCCTGTTCCTGTTCTTTTCATGTTCCTGTTCCTGTCCCTGTCTCTGTTCCTGTCCCTTTCCTTGTTCCTGTCCCTCTTCCTGTTGCTGTTCCTGCCCCTGTCCCTGTTCCTGTCCCTGTTCCTGTCCTTGTTCCTGTTTCTGTTCATGTTCCTGTCCCTGTTCCTGTCTCTGTTCTTGTTTTTGTCCTTGTTCCTGTTCCTGTCCTTGTTCCTGTTCCTGTTCATGTTGCCAAATCTGCCGAACAAGCAGTGATTGGCCAGCTACTCACCCACTGTACAATCAATGCCCCCCTGCCGTGGAACCAATCATCATATCGTGCTTTCCACTCTACGGAAACCGCATTTGTTAAAGCTCAAAACGACATCCTTATGGGTATGGACCGACAGAAGGTCACTCTTCTCGTGTTATTGGACCTGAGTGCGGCCTTTGACACCATCGATCATAGTATTCTGGTAAATATTCTGTAGAATGATTTTGGTGTTGTTGGCAATGCTCAAAAGTGGATCGAATTGTTCCTATCCGAAAGAAAACAACGAATATTCATTAATCAGCAGTCATCTGAAGCGTTCAAATTGGACTGTGGGGTTCCCCAGGGCAGTTGTTTGGGTCCAGTTCTTTTTCTCCTCTATGCCTCAGGTCTGTTCAAAATTATAGAAAAACACCTCCCTAAAGCCCATGCATATGCAGATGACACGAAGCTGTACTTTTCATTTAAACCCGATTCCTCGACCTCTCAGGCGAAAGCTGTCACGGTGATTGCAGAATGTATCGCTGATGTCCGCGCCTGGATGATCTCGCATCGGCTACTGATTAATGACACGAAAACAGAATTTATTTTCAGCGGCTCCCGCCAACAGTTATCTAAAGTTACCATCGATTCAATTGTAATAGGTAACTCGGTGATCAAACCTACAAAAAGCGTCCGTAATCTTGGCGCATGGTTCGATAATCGAATGTCAATGAATAGTCATGTTGGCAAAGTCTGCAGCAAAGCTTTTCGTGGCCTATACAACATCAGGCAAATTAGGAAGTTCCTTTCTGAAGAATCGACTGAGACTCTCGTACATGCCTTCGTTACATCGCATCTTGACTACTGCCACTCTCTCCTGTATGGTCTCCCTAAGTTTCAACATGACCGATTACAGAAAGTTCTCAATGCTGCTGCTCGAGTGATATGTTGTATCTCAAAATTCGATCGTATCACTCCTGTCCTGTTAAAGCTTCACTGGTTACCTATCCACCTGCGAATCGAATTTAAAATTATCCTTCTTGTCTTCAAGGCGTTGCAAGGAAAGGCCCCTATCTACATCTGGGAATTACTTAAACCCAAAAGTGTGGGAAAATACTGCCTAAGATCTGACAACCAGAGAGTCTTACAAGTGCCGAGAGCTCGATGCAAATCGTTTGGAGACAGAGCCTTTGCTCATGCAGCGCCAAAACTATGGAATGCCCTTCCTTCCGATCTTAGAAGCCTGGACGGCAGTATTGAATGTTTTAAGAAAAATTGAAAACTTAATAATTGATTTTTTATTATTATTATCTCTTTTTATTAGACTGTATTGGTCACACTATGTCTATTACTTAGGCAAATAGTATTTATATTGTACTGATTTCGGGGAGCGCTTTAGAATATTTTATAGTTTTAGCGCTATATAAGCTTATTAATTATTATTATTATTATGTTCCTGTCCCTGTTCGTGTCTCTATCCCTGTTCCTGTCCTTGTTCCTGTTCCTGTTCCTGTTGCTGTCCCTGTCCTTGTTGCTGTCATTGTTCTCGTTGCTGTTGCTGTCCCTGTCCCTGTCCTTGTTCCTGTCTCTGTCCTGTTCTTGTTCTTGTCCTTATTCCTGTTCCTGTCCCTGTTTCTGTTCCTGTTCTAGTACTTCCTGTAATCAGTGTGATCCACAAATGATTGAGTCGCGTGACTTCGTGATTTTGGACAATTGCGGCTCTTTAACACTTGTGAATAAATGACTTTCAGGTAAAATAGCAGAAACATTGAACTGCAAACATCTCCATTAGCCAGAACGTTTTGCATAAAATGTTTTACGGAACTCTTTACAGGATCAAATGTCGGGGGTAGACTACCCCTGCTTTAATTAGGGTAACTGACCACAATAACGACTGAATCAAGTTCAAGTGATTGGACAGGGCGTTTATCGGAGCGGCACCACGCTTTAGAAGAGAGTGCCAAGAGTGGCAAAGAACTTGAACACTTTTGAAGTGATCGTGTTTGTCAAGAACCATCTTCAATAGTGTTTGTTTTAGCTCTTTGGCATTTCATAAATCAAAGTTTTTATAGTTAAGGGTCCATTATATATCTTTGATATTTTACCGTTCCACATAATACCTCTTCTTGCCTGATTATACGGGTATTAAACTATTATGATTATGAATTTGTTATGCGCAATTGAGCACATTCTATTGTTAAAAGTACAGCATACATTTTAAATATTATAATTATTATTGTTATTATTATTATTATTATTATTAGTTTGTATCGCCTCAAGTTACTTTACATGTTAGGACATTGTACAATGTTAAAGTTCTGACTAAAGGATTGGCACGAACAGTTGCCATATTTAACATGCGCCCCCTCCCGACTCCCAAATCAATACACCTTTATCGCGATTTTCATGTCAATCTAAAAAGTTAGCCATTTTAAAATAAATGCACGAAATAGAAAGAGCAAGTCACAGTTGGTTAACAACGAAAACTATGGGGATTTATCTCGAGAACTGCGACATTGCCAAAGTTTTTAAAAACAACTTTTAAAGAGAGTATGTTTGGTTAATTTTGCGTGGGCTTGCAAAGTTGCACATCCAGGTGAAAGACGCCAAGCATTCTTTAATTTTGTGGTAAGTTTGGGTCAGGCCCGAGCATGTTGACCCCAACCATGCTCAAAATAGGCTTAGACACAAAAATCCGGATTTTATTTTTATAGGATTTTTAGAAACTTCGAGAATTTTTTCGGGTTTTTAGATTATTTTTTGTTTGAATGGTTTTTTTTTTAAAAAAATTACTGTTTCCTTGCTGTTTTAATTAGATTTCTGCTGAAATAAGACACTTTTATTCTTATTGTTCTCCAATTGGTGAGAACAAAAGAAAAGATTGCTTACAATTTTGCCAGATCTGGTGAAATATTGTGTGAAGTCCGCTTTTCTAATCATGCGCTCAGTACACTAAATAATGTTTCTGTAATTTTTGGTGTTTTAGTGAATAAATAAAGATCAAGAAATCTGTCAGATATACTGAGACTTTTAGAACATTTTGGGGATTTTTAGAACTTTTTGGAGGGATTTTTAGAAACAAAATCGGGAATTTCCGGTTAGATTTTTAGAGCATTTTTCTGGATTTTTGTGTCTAAGCCTAGCTCAAAAATATACTAATTGTTTTGCTGTTACCATGACAACGTACTGGTGTATCACTGCAATAAATATCAACTCACATGTGACTGACGGAAGAACCAAAAGTACTTCAATAAACTAGTTGTATTATAAAGTAGGATTTTATGTCATTTTTTGAGTAAATATCAAGCGGCTAGTAACGGTGGCATGCTAAACAATGGAAAAACCTCACAGTATAATATATTAACCAACTATGGTTATTTACATTTTTTTAAAAACATCAATTTTTCTCAGAAACAGCACATGCAAGGACACAAATTTACCCGAAAAGCAAGGTCTTTGAGATCTAACGTCTTAATCAATAGCAAAATTGTTATTAAACTACCGAGTAGTGTTGCGTGTATGACATACCCAATCCTCGAGATTATATCGATGGAGAAAATAGAATCTCTTGTAGTGTTCATTTCAAGTTTTTCAAATTACAGAAATCTTAATGATGATAAAAATATAAAGAACAATTTAGGAACAATTTGAGGTTGAAATGCCAAAAAAAAAAATTAAGAGCAACGAGGCTCTGACAAAAAGTATCTGGTTCTTATAGTGAGCCATTATGAGATGTATCGGCCGTGCGGCACTGGACAGTCTTGTACAAGACAAAATACAACTTATGATAAAAGTTAAATCTTTATTTCGCCTAATGTTTCGGTTTGAAAAGCAAACAATTTATCTCTGTTTTCCAGTCTCTTATCACAGATTTAAATAAGATTCATAACTGAACTAAGACAAAAGGCTTGCTGCAAGACACTGCTACTATAATTATGAGTTCCATTTACGATTGTGTGTAATGGTACCAATAAAGACATATGACATTTTCAAAATTTCATTATTCAAAGCTAAAATCGTTTAGCTAAATTTCCTAAAACGATGCTAGGCAACTTTTAGAAGTACTTTATACATGAAAATAATAATAGCTATATACTAAAGCGAAAACGAAAAGTTTCAGTATGAAGACCAGTAGAACATTTAAAGGAAGACGGTATGACATAAATTTGGCTAAGAAACAGAAAAGTATTGCGTAATAATGTCATTTATCCATTTAATTTTCGTATTCTTAAGAGGCTTTTCTCGAGCTGAACTCCTTCCCATCTGTTTAACTGTGAATGTGCGAAGTCTTGCAGTCAATCATTTGCTAATTTACGGCTGCGTACAGCTGAAAAATGACTTATTGTGTTTGCAGCAGCCGGCTGTGACACCGAGTGAAAATAAAAGTTATCACACTCAATGTAATATAAATCAGTTATAAAGTTGATTGTATTGACACTGATATAGTTTCTTAAACAGTTTGGTTTTTCCTTGGTTCTTGCCTGTAATCATTTCAATGTTAGTCAACGAATTAAGTATGACTCAAATGGTTAAAAAATTAACTGCATATATTAACTTTAAATATTTCGAGCTTAAATTTTGCCGAGAAACTGCTATACGAATTGGTTAAACGTATAAATTAGCTTCAAACCCTTTTAAAAATTTTACTTCATTTGCGGACATCACCCAGTAGTTTAAAGTTGAGTTCTCGTTCGTGTTTTCAATCAACTCATTAGTGCACTATCTGCTGTCAAAGCAATATGCAAAACACTCAGGAACAGGTGAATTTTTAAAATAAATGTAAAAGCTTGGTGAATAGGTAAGGAAACCGAAAGCAATTTATTCGAGATTATTCAATTAATGGCAACGGTTTAAAATGGTCGTTAATAAGGCACAATTGTAAATAAGCTGCTTAAGATAAGACTTCAATTAGTTGAATGTGTCTTTGTAATGCTATCTGCATTACAGGCCAGAAAAAGACGTGTTACATAGTGCACTGATGGGAAATGCACTTTAAATTGCAAATTAAGTCAAAAACCGATCGAATGCTAATTATTTTCAAGCTTTAAGCAACTGGCTTAGCCTTCAGCTTCTTAGAGAAATCCAAGACTGTTATTTTGTCTTCATATACATTGCGGTTAAAGAACAGTTTTGTTTTTCGAGGCTTTTCTTTTTTCTTCTTGTAAGGCGGGATGGTACTGAGATACGAGTGAGTGTAAGATCTAGAGATCATATGCTCATGAATAGTGTTTCGTAGTTCGCGCGTCATGGCGTAGTTGTGTGCCATTCTGTCGGCTTTCGCAATCTTTTCTTCCAAGGTCGGTGCATATGCTCCAAGTCCAGACACCAAGCGTATTTCATCGTTTCCTCCCCCTTCATGTTCGGAGTCTGAATCAATTCCGCTGGGTGTGGGAACCCTGTCCCAGTCTTCGGAAGTTGCTGGACGTGCACTGGACGATCTGCTTGAAAGCGGAGAAAATGACGACCTTGCAGAAATTTCGCTGGCAATTTCCGCTCTCAAATCAGCTTCATTCAATTGGATCTTAACCATTTTGTCCGACAAATCAAGAATATTTTTGTGTTGTCTTTCAGCAGTTATTAAATTCTTCCTTAACTTTGTTTTGACATTTTTCTTTTTTCTATCTTTCTTGGCGCTTTCCTTTTGGCCAATTTGACTCTGTAATTGGGTCATCTTTGACTGGGGTTCGCTGGTAGATTTAGCGAGACGTTGTCTGTTTTCAAACGGAGTATAATCCGTACTTTCCTTTTTCTTACTGTCTTCGTTAATGCTTCTCCTAGTGGCTTTTAACTCCTGCGAAAGCCTTCGTCTTTCTGCTTTCAGTTTCTCTAATTCTGTAACTTTTCGCTTTTTTGATGTTCTCTGTTTGTGAACTATTTTAGGGCCACTACCTGGTTTCTTATCCATAACTGGAGTCTCGATTCTTGTAAATACTAAAGTGTCGTCAGCCACTTTTGGTAGATGAAGTTGCTCAGTTAAGGCCGGCGAAACATGTTCGAGAAAAGTGACTTGTTTTGTGAGGGACATTTCGTGTGTTTTCTTTCGTTCTTCTTTATGTTCTCACCGTGCTTCAACAGTAAAGGCGAACTGAGTTCTCTATTTCTCCCTCGGCGTAACTCGTCCGATTAAATCAAGTAATATCATGCAAGACACAGTTGAATTTTTGTATTTGCAAACGACTGGTTTCTATGGCAAAGTGGGCTTATTAATATATTATGAGGTTTGTCTTTCTGTTGATCCACGTTCCACACGTCTACTTTGTATCCTCGAGTTTCGGTGTGTTTTGTTCTCATCGATTTTTTAGAAAGATGAAATTTAAGTATATATATATTTTTTATTTTAGCGTCAAATTGAGCGTTCGTTTTTTCCTTTTTATATTAAAATAAAATATATATATATCTTTTCAGAATTGCAGTTCTCAATTTTGACCTTTTAAGTTTTTCCGGCTGATTGCGAGAAAACGACTTTCCTTTTTCTGTCGATAGCGGAATTGAATCTAACATTTCCTACATTTGCTTCGTGTCATGATAAACTGTGTATAAATTGCTTTTGCATTAACTCGTCAGGTGGGAATCGTTGCTGATTGGTTCTTTAAAGAACATAGACAGGTGTTATTAACTTGTCCAGTTGTTGTTATGCAGTTGCCATCTTATGGTATTGAGTTACACGCATTACGATATTTGTTAATATTTAATGCCAACAATTTAACAACAATATTCTGAATCATGTCATATTCTGTGATGACGAACGTAGGACGTGACAACTGGTTTGCATGCATGAGCATTTTTTACCACTTTGTTTAATAAACGTCAAAAATGATGGTGGTCGATAATGAATATCGTCTTAAGTAATATATTATCGTATGGAATGAAAAGGTCTCCAACTGGCTTCTTACATTAGTTCTAACCAACTTACAAAATCTCACTTGTATTTCAGTTTGATAATCGGTAATATTACAAACCGAGAGCAACGCGCTGTCTATTTTGCCAGGGTCTTCTCGGTATTCCATACGATGGATAGTGAAATCTTGTGACGGCTCAGAAGAATGGGAAAACTAATGAGAGTGACAAATATCTCATATATATTACAGGAAGTGTCTTTTTCGTGCGGTTTCTGTCCGGCCATCTCAGTTGGGGGACAAAAATAATTAAAGCAAAGACTTGTGGAAATTGTCCAACTTTGGACCATTGTAACTCCGTTATTTTACATCGGATTTTGACAAAAATCCATGTTTTTTCTAAAGATTTTGATAAATAGATCATCTCTTCCAAACAAGGCGAAAATATTAATTCCTAATTTTACAACTCCTGGGACTTGGGAGATGGAAGGATAGAGGGGGGGGGGGGAAGTCGAAAGTGCCCGCGGCCTATAACTCTAAAACTATTAAAGGCATTAATGCTAGATTTACCATGGTGAGACACTAAGTGAAAACCAATTTAATGATATAGTGTTTTGTCAGCTATGACGTACTATGACGTCATAAGTCCGCCATCTTGAAATTGTTTGGTGGCCATCTTGGATTTTTTGATGACGTCAAAAAGTGTCCCAATTAACGTAACATGATTGAAAATATGTTGGGATGAATCACAAAAAGCAAAATTCACAAAATGCAAGTACATAAAATGAGGAAAATTGGAATAACCAAAGAAAATTCTGAAAATAGAAGAAGAGAATGACCTGTCATTTAAAAAAGGGTTGCTATGGAAACGGGGTAACTGGTGAACACAAGTTTGACACACTAAAATGTTCCACAATCGATTTTAGGAAAAGTCACAAAATCCTGGCCTTGTACATAATGGTTCTTTCACTAGAAAAGTTCAAAGATGGCGCGGGCACTTTCAATCCCCCCCCTCTCTCCTCTCTCAGTGTGAATAGGGTTAAGATCAGGTTTGATGAACTAGCTAACGCTTTTGTCATTACTGTAACAAATACCCTTAGTAAAATATCTTCGAAGCCCCGTGTTTTATCACACAGAAAAATGAGTTAGAATGAGGGGGAGGGGTGGTTGTGTCTTTGGTTATCACTCAAGAGAAATTAGAGGCTTTGTCCATCATGGCTTAAAGATTTTGGATGTATTTTTATTTGGAAGGACTTAGGAACCACACTCATTCATCAAATCTTTCTCTCTTTTTGTGTTGTGGTGAGAACAACGGAACATCTACTTGCAGTGGATATAGGTGTTTATCTTGTGGATTGATAAATCCAGTCACTACAAGAATTAGTAGCTCTAAAGGTCGTCATTATATTTCCCATCCGTTGTAAAACCATTTGTGTCAAATAAACTGGTAATTATTATCTGAAAAGCCCTTCGGGGGGGGAGAATATAATAAAGTTGCCGTAACCGTTACCTCTATTGCCTATACCTATTGCGGACAACACTATGTGGGCAGCACAACCGAGTTGGCTCCAGTCCTCGCCTCACTCTTTCAGCAATCTTTCGACATTGGCGCACTACCATCTGATTGGAAAGATGCTAATCACCGCTATCTTCAAGAAGGGGCACCGCGCTGACACAAAGAATTACAGACCTGTGTCTCTAACATTTTTAACTTCCAAGATCATGGAACACATTGTGTGTAAGCAGATTTGCCATCATCTCTCTCTGCAAACTCCGCCATTTGTTGCCACTAGCATGGATTCCAGAAGGGTCTCTCTTGCGAGACTCGACTGATAAAGATCATCCACGAGTGGGTAAATATCCTGAACGTTCATGGCCAGGTTGATGTGATTTTTCTCGACTTTGCGAAGGCCTTCGACTCTGTTCCCTATGAACGATTACTCCTGAAAGCCAGGTTTTATGGTATCACGGGCAAGCCCCATTACTGGCTTCGTGATTTCCTTTCCGGCAGAAGGCAACGCGTTGTAGTAAACGGATCCTCATCCAAATGGTTGCCTGTCGTATCGGGTGTGCCCCAGGGTACAGTTCTCGGGCCGATCCTTTTCCTGTTATTTATCAACAACCTTCCTTCAGGCATATCTTCGAGCGTAAAGCTCTTTGCCGGATGACAGCGTACTCTTCCGCCACATACAGACACCGGCTGATCAACATATCCTACAGCATGATCTGTCCCACTAGGAAAAATGGGCTTCCACATGGCAAATGAACTTTACCCCATCCAAATGTTACAGGACGTCTATCACTCTGAAGCGCCAACCGTACCTATTCACGTATGTACTCAGTGGCACACCCTTAAAGGGCGTCACATCCCAGAAGTACCTTGGGGTACACATTACGTGCACGCTAAGCTGGTCCAGACAGACGCTGGAAGTAAAAAAGAAAGCCAACACAATACTCGGCATATTGCAGAGGAACCTGGCATCCTGCAGCCCAGCCGTGAAAGAGCGAGCATACATGGGTTTGGTAAGGCCGATCACAGAGTATGCGACAACAACCTGGTCACCACATACGCAGAAAGATATTCAGTGCGTAGAATCTGTCCAGCGCCGTGCAGCCCGTTTCGTTCACAAAGACTACAGCCGTCACAGTAGCGTAACCAGCATGTTGCAATCATTGGGATGGCTAGATCTTGAGTCGCCGAAAAGGGCAAACTACCTGGCAACGTTCTACAAGATCCTGTCCCGCCAGGTCAACATCGACTTCCCAAGCGACCTTGAAGGCAACAGCAACCAAACGCGCCGCACTCGCGCCAGCCTCCGTCACCCTTACCAGTTCTGTCAGTATTTCTCGTCTGTAAATGCTCATAAGTACTCATTTTTTTGTTAGAACTGTCCCGCACTGGAATGCTTTACATTTTTGCAAATTGTACCATCTCCACGAACTTTGCCAGCTGATCCCTCATTGTCAGATTAGCGCATCCTAAAGGTGATTATTTAAATTAAAGATTAAAGAGCGCAGTCCTAACGTTGTGTGACCGATTGAAAGCAGTATGTGGGCAACACAACCTAACAGTTGCGTGACCGATTGAAAGCAGTAGTGGGTAACACAACCATACAGTCGCGTGATCGATTGAAAGCAGTATGTAGGCAGCACAGTCCTAAAGTTGCATGATCGATTAAAAGCAGCATGTGGGCAATACAACCCAACAGTTGCGTGGCCGATTGAAAACAGTATGTGGGCAGCACAACCCAACAGTTGTGTGATCAATTGAAAGCAGTATGTGGGTAACACAACCATACAGTCGCGTGACCGCTTGAAAGCAGTATATAGGCAACACAACCCAACAGTCGTGTGATCAATTGAAAGCAGTATGTAGCCAACACAATCCAACAGTTGTATAATTGATTGAAAGCAGTATGTAGGCAGCACAACCCAACAGTTGTGTGACCGCTTGAAAGCATTACGTAGGCAGGACAACCCAACAGTTGTGTGATCAATTGAAAGCAATATGTAGCCAACACAACCCAACAGTTGTGTAATCGATTAAAAGCAGTATGTAGGCAACACATGCAACCCAACAGTTGCGTGACGACATTACTTAGCATAAAAACATTAATATGTCGGCCCTTAAATACTGGCTATAGTTGGGTCTTGTTTCTTTGGAGGGTTTCACTATCTGTTGTCCAGCGGAAGAAAACGAAAGCCTGAGTGGAGAGTAATCGAGGGACCGGAGGGGGGGGGGGGGGGGGGGGGGGGGGGGGGGGGGGGGGGGGGGGGGGGGGGGGGGGGGGGGGGGGGGGGGGG
>JANRMR010184609.1:0-20621 GCA_025434825.1 Bergia sp. 'catenularis'
GTTTGTAACTACAGAGAACAACATTAAGAAAACACAAGTGCATCACGGGAACGATGTCAGTTGATAATCACTAAATCAGTTTAAGGCCTCGTTACACTCTAAGCTTTGTCGTACAACTTTCCACGATCAAATTGTTATAACTTTTTACGATCAAACGACGATGTAAAATAAATTTAGAGCACGTGCTCGATGAGAAATGGTGACTATGTAGGATGATACTCTCAGAGTATTACTGTAGATCTTTTATGTTTGATTGTTTAAAGTTGTGAATTAGGTCGTGGCTAGCACGAAGACACGAGCATGGAGCGTACGAAAGCCCGATGAGGGAGCTGGAACAGGAATATGTACCTGATTACGTATCTTTTCAGAGAATGCATCCTGAGCTCTTTTATGAACGACATGAACTGGAAAGTATCGCCATTTCTTCGTCCGCTCGTACATGTGCAACAATCTTTAAATTGCTTCAGTATTCAAAATTGGTTCAAAACTTTTGAACTTGTCTAAAATCCTACTGTTTCCTAGGCTACGTTACGGCCACGAGAAAAGCTTCTCGTAGGTGCCGTCACACGTTACCACGTTTTTGTCGTACGCTATCGTGGCTTAGCGTAACGTAGGTAATCATAGGATAAAAACGTAGCGTGTGACGGAGCCTTTAAGACGGAACTAAACTACTCGTGTGTTTCACCACCCGTGCATTCCATGCAGTGGGCGTTAATTATTTGTCAACGCTCGCCCCACTATAAACCCATTTTCGATCAGAAAATGTGTAATTTTGAAAAAACTTCTCGCCTCCAATTTTGAAAAATAATTAGTATCAACCATTTCTTCTTGTCAAGACAAATAAAAACGAATGGTTCTTTTACGGGTTTTGCTTCACTGGCTCAAGAGTTAAAACACTGTTGTGATATATTAATAATTAAAATTTCTCGTTGGTACTTCACACATGCAATAACTTTTCTAGCTTTTGTAGTTTTGGCCTAAATGAGGTTACCGTTTCGCCAGAGCCCTAACCCTAAAGCAAACGTCAATTGTGAAAATTTTATTTTAGAGTTCAAGCAACTCAAGATTTATATTAAATAATGTAAAGCAGATCAGAATTAACTGTGATTGTTTATAACTGCGATACAAACCCAACGAGTTGTAGAGCATGAGAGAAGGATAAGAGGAACAGATATTGGAACTGAAACCTTTTAAAAAACTCTGATACGAACAATATTTTTTCCACCCACTAGCCTGGCTTGGGCCAATTGGAGAATTCAAAAGTACGTGTTATATGGGAGAAGAAAAGTTTTTTAAAAAGTTTATTCTGCGTTAGCGAGTGAGCTAAATACGTGTTTTGATCAACCAAGAAAGGTTTGTATGCTTTTTGCTCTAAGGTTTGGTGTAAAGCTGACGAATCGGACACTAACCTCGTCGCCAGTCAGTTATAATTAAAATTCACAAAATCTTCCTTTGCTATTTAACCAAAAGCTTTAGAAGAAATCATTACGATAACATGCAATGATCATTTGTGATCAACCCCGGCCTCCTTCGAACATTACCTAAAGATGAGCTGCTGAATTCTGGTTACCTATGTACAAACATTTTCTATAAATAGATTGGAGAAATGTTGTAAGCCTTAAGGAGTTTGAATGACTTATCAGTACCTTTATTCTTTCTATCATTTCATATTGATGTTGTAATGAGAAGCTAGATGTTGATAACCTTGGTGGGAGTAAAGTAGTTAAATACTGCTTGCCTGGCTGTACCATCTCGATCTTCATTGTTTTTTAATTCTTTTTTGCGTGCGCGCCGGCGAACATAATGTAGGTGCAATGATCTCAGTAAACCCAGTTTTATTGCAAAGATCTTCTTCTGGAATCCAAGTGTCCCGTTTTGCGCCCATTGATTACCCATCAGAACTGCGCAATGTTCTGGAATCTTTGTCATATATCGTACGAAGTCCTTCCGAATTTGACAAAAACTGGATACATGTATTTCGATTCGGTGGTGGAACAAAGTTCACGCCCTTGTGGCGCCTGTTAAACTTAAAAGCAGGAACCTAACAAGATTTGTCGGCCCTTTAATTAAGGAATTCCATTTCAATTGAAAGCCATCTGTTATATTATTAAATAGCTGTAAGTAGCCACTCACAAACAAATGCTTAGCACCCATTTCGTGTAGACTAGCTGTGAGACCGCAACATATTTAATTACCTGTGCGTACTGCGGGATTATATTGACTAGGTGTTCGAGTTCAGAGTTTAGGCTTTTAGTTGAAGTGGCATTAATAATGACATCAGAGACAGATATTATACTGCAACTGAAAGATAGTTATAATTACATAAAGAAAGAGTCAAAACTGTGTGAATGCATATTTCTAAAAGTGTAGCTTTGGATTTTATACTCTTGAAATATGGATCTGGAGTAGTAGAGAGTAGTTGAAGACTCACTTGATATGGTCGTATTAAAAGTTGGCTTTGCAGAACCCGAGTTGCTGAGAATCAATGGTAAATTACTTGGCAGAAATTACGTCCTTAACATGAAAAAGATCAGCGAGTATAAGCCAGTTGTGAAGTTGCTTACGATGAAGTATGGCAAACAATAATGCGAAAGTAAAATTGCAGTCAACTGCAATGAATCAACCAACATATATAGGTAGCAGTTACCGGCGCGACCAATGCAGATGGGCAGTGCGGAGACAACAATATTTACACTCAGAAATATGAAATAATGGCCGGACGCCAAGCAAAGATTCTTGAATTTAACAAACGGAATCTACTAATTGGAAACACATTTCAGTACTCTTAAATTCAGCTTCCACGTTTCACTTTCTGGGAGGATCTTTACTTTAACTTTAACTTTAATCTTTATTAAATTTCAAATAGCAAAGCTAATCCAGAAACTGCTCAGATGTTGGCGTAATTAGCGTTTTTTGCTGGGGGAGGAAACCGGAGTACCGGGAGAAAACTCTCGACGTCGGAGAGGGACGGCAAACCCAGCTTACATTCTTTCCCGGCCAGGAATCGAACTCGAAATTGATGAGAGTTCTTCCACAGTCTATAATGATATATACTACCCTTCGAAGCTATGAATTGTTTAACATCCCAGCAGAAGAAACTGAACGTTGACTCAAACATATAGGCTGCCTCCTGTGAAATGAGTCCATTAATTTTATTTACTTATTTATTTATTTGGAGATTTTCATAAAGCTAAGAAACAACGGTAGACTGGATATGGACTGGGGAATCATAGTACCGGCCAGGCTAACCCGTAGTCACAGAAATCATGATACTCCCGTATATCTCAACTACTGACTGTAGGATGCATGTACAGCATTTTATTGTAGCCACTAAGTTGAGGCTACTTAATAAGAATCTGGTGTAGGCAAATATCAGTATTATATTTATATTTCCCTTCCGTCAATGAAATTTATGCAATTAATTCTAACCAGTGTCAATAAAACTACCATTAGGGTTTGGCTGTTTGTAGACCTACTTGATGTTGGAGTAAAACAGACTAGATCAAGTGCAATTTGTATCGTTTTACCCACCGCCGAAAAAAATACATATATATTAGTTTATTTTGTTGTGGTTTGTTCAATTTTCTTCTATTCACATTTCGCACGAATACAAAAATGTTAATGAGTTAATAGGATGTCTGAGTCAATTTGTTTGGGAAGAGAGCTGCTTTTCGTTACACAATAACATTGAAAACAAAAGCTTTCGTGTTCTCGTCTATAGTTGTTTTAAAAATATACCAAAGAAGTAGCTTTTATTTGGTAAATACATACTTGTTATTAGAGCTGTGAAAAAAATTAATATATACTTTGGTTATTTTCGACCATTTCATGTCCAAAACGGCACCCCGTCATTTTGAACAAAAGCAAAACAAGCAATATTTTTATGTGTGTGAACTACGCCAAATGCTTTCCCTGGAAAATTCTATAGCTAAAGTTCTTGGTATTGTTTCTTCAACCGAGGGCTCGATTCTTTTCATTGACAATTTGTTACGTTTTGTGATATGATACATAAAGGTATCAGACCAGAAACAAAAGCTGCAGATGAATTATGTGGGAAACGTAAGAGTCAGAGCTCGGTGGGTTGGAGAGGGAACACTGTTTTCAAGTGGGAGTTACTAATCGGGTATCTAATTGGCCAACAGGCAGATCACAAGTTACCTCACACAAGGATTGACAAGGTTGTCCATTAAGACTGCAATCGAAACAAAGAACCCCGCAGGGCTTTTACAATGAGAAAATTTCCTCTTTCCCGCCGGTCGATCTCCCCACTTTTCAATGGAAACAAGTTTGTTTAAATCAATATTTTTGTGGGAGATAAGTACGTTTTGCTGCTAAGCTTTCAAGTAGACAAACTTGCTGATTTAACGTTTATTTGACTGTCAAATTTACGCGAAGTTCATCTGGCCGTTGTAAGTTTGAAAACAACGCCATTACAAATCCAAATGTGCACACGTCTTTGTGAAACAATCACACTGCTCATGACAAAGGCAGGTAGCTGTGACCATAAATATGGGAGGGCGGGACTTACTCTACCAGATAGGAAGCCAAGTTGGTTTTGATCACGCGGAGATAGTGCGCGAATCAGTCCTTTCTTCAACTCGATCAATAAGGTAAGAATCGCTCCGTTTTTTCGTCCAAGAGTTTAATTTCTTATTATCTAGTGTGCTGTGTTTTTATTGGAATTTTTAATATCTTCGATTGGCAGCGCACGAGTATCTAGTATGCAATATGAACTAGACTTCTTTCCCTTGCTTTCCCGTTTGATATAAGAAATTCCTAAGAGCCGACCATTTTATAAATATAAACCCGCGGTTGTTTGTGCATTTCGCTGTTAACTTTGCAGACGAGGCAGTTTTTGTTCTTAAACTGCCGTTGGTCAGCTAACGGAGGGACAACAGGAAAGGAGAGAGTTCGAAGTTTCTTTGCTTTCCAAAAACTAGCGAGTTTTACAACTATTTGCACAATCAGGTCTACCAATAAACCTGTTTTCCAACTGGAAATATTCCTGTAGGTGAAAACCTATAAAATGAAATAAGCTGACTGGTTCTGCTTCTCTTGATGAATGACATTGTTTAGCGTTAAATTTTCCAGATTCTAAAACTTAGGTCCAGTCCTCCAATTCAGAGTTGCTTGTTCTCTAAAGTCAACACTGCTAGAGAACAAAGAAGTATCCGTTTTATTTTCTCACACCATAATAGCTAATTATATTTCACCACCAATTATTTTTTAAAAGTTTGATCCCAACAGCTTATTTCCTTCCACCTTTTGTTGTTTTAAAAGTTAATTGCGAATTCATCTTCAAAAGCGGAACTAAAACTTTGACGCAACGAGCAATGCAAAAAGAGCTCAAAAAGTCAGTGTTTGCCACCTAATGGCTCTGAACAAAATAATTGTAAAAGAACGAGACATTTCAAAGAAACTTTGTTAATGAAAAAATATCTTCAAACCAACGTTTTTTTACTCAGAACGAAGACTGAAACAATTTGATTGACAAGACAAGTTACCAAGTTACCATCACGTTCAGTTTTTCGTTGTTAATTATTGTTTCTAAAACCAAATAAACTAAAATATAAAGGTGCAATCACACGTTTTCCCTTAAAACTTCTTTTTAAAAAATAAGGTAACTTTTGAGAGTCGTCAGCTGATAACAAGGCTGGCGTGGTCACCCACTAGTGAACGAGCTTGGAAAAGATTCCTAAGCCTTAAATAATAGTTTGTCTTGAACTCATGTTAATGTCGAGGTATTTCGGAATAAATAGAGACGCGGACAGTCATGCAAGGTTTGACTATTGTCTTTCGTCGGTCACTTTTCGTTCTCGTCCTTTCGTATCTTTCCTCTGCCTGTGTCATGATAACTTTGTCAACGAATACAGATATTATCGATAAGTCGATTGAACTGGTTTCTGAAGGAATTGTTCAATTGTGTACATGATTTTAAAAAAACTAAAGATTTGAAAAGCACGCTCCTTATTGATTTCCGATAACAAAAATATTAAACTTAATGAAACTCAAAACAAATTTAAAATCTTAACTCGTTTTTATGAAAAAGAAATATTTTTAATAAAAGATACTCAGAAGGGAAAAAATTAAAGAGAGGCCGCTTTTACTGATAGTCAAAATATTCCAGACTTTGAAAAAATTGAGATTACTCTAATGGAACTTTATCATTTATTCAACATATGTTTTATCACCGAAACTAACGAATAGGTCAAACAGGTACTATTTTCGGGAAAGCGGAACTTCCTTAACGGGTCGCTTTGTTTGACTTATTGTCCATCACAGAGTTGACAGCAAGTTCCGTGTTTGGGCCATCTGTTTCGTTAGCATTTGAGCGAAAAGAGAAGCTCTAGGATTGCAAAGATTTGTCAATGAACAGTCAAATTTTAGTGGTTGTATAGGTCGGTGCCGAACATACACCATTGTTAATAATGTTTACATTAGAGATAATATTTTGAACAGGTGATCGACTCTATTACAAGACCAAATAAAAACACAATTAACTATTGATTTTCTCTTTCGAGTGACTTCTACAAGTTCAGAGTCAACGACAGAAATTTACATAAGTATAAATTGAACAAAACGAAATCTTCTCCCCTAATGCCAGACTCTGTTTGTGACTCAAAATGTCGTTAATTATTTTAGTTTCTCTTTTCGTATTACGCATGTATCGACTGAAGATACCTTAAACTTCAAAATCACACAGAACTTTCATGACAAGGCATACACTTGGTTAAAGTCAACAACATTGTTAATATCAGGAGTAGAAAGTCCTTCAATCGCTTTCCCCGACGGAACGAAACTGTCCATTGGTCTGATATCTTCATTAGAATTTTAAAATCAGAATCTTGACGATGTTATTGTTTTCATTGTGGCAACAGATGCATTACCACACAGCAATAGAGCATGCGACCCAAAGAGTTACAGCTCCTAAATTTGTTTTGGTAACGTGTCGGGGGTTCTGTCTGCCCCACAATCCTTTGGGGTCTTTGTCAGAGTTGTACCACTGCGTCAATATGTATCTACTGCTAACAGAATTTTGACGAGAAAGAGTTTTAGTTTATTTTGCCGAATAACATTCATAAAAACCAAACTATTCCTTGTACTGCGGAAAATGAAGAGAAGAGCCTTCATTGTAGTTTAATTTGGTTTAGTGCATTAATTTGCCACTCAGTGTTTTAGGTTACTCGGCCTTAGTCGTTACAATTTCAAATGGATTGAGAATGGAAGTACCACAAGTCTTAAACTATAAAACATTATTAACCTTTGTGCGGAACAACATCAAAAATTAACTTGTGTTTCCAGATAGCTGTGTTGCTCGCAATATGCATTGAGATAGAGAATACATAAAATTAATATATTTACTGCTTTACCACATCTAATCTTTTATTCCTCTTGTTCAAACTCTTTAACAAATGATAGTTTTACACGCCATTATGGTTGGAACAACTAAAAGGAATTGTGGCGGCGGGTTATACTTTCACTTTGTTATTTTAAATACGAAAAGATTTAAAAAAAAGTATGTTGACAATTGCAGTCTTTCTGCTATGGAAAAATCTTTTTGTTGGCAAAGTGGCACAGTGTTCTTAACGGCATTAATATTTGGTTTAAAAAACAACAAAACACAGGTTTAAATGAAACTTCTCATGCTTCCATGTGTTTCACGGCTGAGATAGCAAAGTATGTTATGCTAAAGATGCTCGTGTCTGAAGAGATTTGCTCTATTACTGAACTACCAAACAAACGCGCTGGGAGGTATAAGTTTACAATGAGGTTATTGTAGGTTGAACATCTCAGCCTCAATAGTTTGTTTTGTATCTTTTATTTATATAGAAGGCTGTGATACTGCATGTGTTTGACGCTAAATGTACTCATAGTCAAACTTTGTGTAAACAATATGCTTCCAGTCACGTCAGTTACGCATTGCGACCATGATTTTGAAGATTACACATATCTTAGCATAATGGAAAATTTAGAAAAGATTAACTAGTTAACGACTGCTTTGCCTTTGGCAGAGCAAAGACTTCTAGTGTTTTAAAATATTCAGCTGTCTCTTATAGTAATATTAAACGCTGCAATGAAGTTTATCACTTTAATAGTGAAAATGGCAGCTTAAAAACCTTGCTTGTTTTCGATTTTGGTCATTGGGCCGTCTAACAGACACAAACAAGTAATCAACTCGGTATTTGGAACCGGTATTTAAAAATGACAAGTTTATTTTAACTTGAATAAATTAATCAGTTCTTCTATTCAAGAACTACAATCCATTGAATGTAAAATTATTACCTGGAAATCGTGCCACTTCAGTAAAATTTTTTTAAAAATAGCAACTCATATAATCGAGGGATCTTTCTTGATTTAATTACAGCTATTGTTTTCTTATTTGCTTGAATACAGTTAAAATAGCCGCTTTTGCATTATAGATTCCGTTGAGTTAACACGTGTCATAGAATACATAATTCATTCTGAAGTGTTTCTTTATGAATTCTTGTGAATAGCCCCTTGAGGTGTCTTCATTTCAACAAAACATACTATCTAATTATAACCTTTCTTTGATTTGGCATGAAACCGACAAGACTACAAAACAAAAGAAGCTGGTCGATAACGCATGGCCAAACACCAGTGCAGCCTTCTTCCAACACTCGCAAAGCTCGATTTTTTTTAAAAAACTGAGTTTTCAAGATTTACCATCCGATGAAAACTTAACAACTATTAACAAGGTTTATATTTTAACAAAGTATTAAGCAAACACGGGGTTCGTAAGCCCTACCGTTATGTAAATATAAGCGTTTACTTTCTTAATTTACAAAGGCATTTTAAGGAATCGTTTGATGCCGCCGCCACTTCATTCTACACCAAACTCATTTGGCTTTGACTTGTTCACGGAAAGACTGTCAAGTTCGTGTTAAGCATTCGATTAAAAATACATGACCTGCCGCATTCAATTCCAAAGAGATCGTTATCAGTGTCTTCTAGAAAGCAATGTTCTCGCAGACAATAGCAAAAGAAACCGCCTCGCCAAGTTTTACTTGTGTTTTATGCTAACCAAAGTCGAGCCTAAGTTGTTATCAATTCCCTGTGTTACAGAAACGGAACAAAAGCTCAATACTCGGAATGCATGCTATTCACTCTTCGCCACGCTCTACCGACATCACCTGAGTCAAAAAATATGAGTAGGGGGCGTTTCGATCCAATTTACACTCCGACTTTTCATTTTGGTCTGAAGATGAGCGTGGTATAAGCTTTTTCCTAACCTCCCTGTAATTACGTCCTAGCACCGTACCCGCAGGCGAGCTGCCCTTTCTAATCAACTCATTGTGACACGACCCCTCAATTCTGGGTAATAATAGGGACAGGTTTATGGTCTAGTAGAGCAGCTGCCAGCAAGTCAACAGTTTATATTGAAGAGCATTTTTATTAGGATTGGTCGAATTTGTCCTTAGCGCAGTTGAAGGGCTATCAGACGATCGCGGCACTTCAAATACAAACTAATTAAATCTATCAATTTCTAGTCGGCTGATAATTCCCAAACCACGCCTGATTAGAGTCAACTTTCTCACTGCATGTGTGTTTTAGGTTAGCGAGTGATAACCAAGATTCGCTGCACGGAAGAAGCTTATACCGGACATAGTTCTTGTTACAAAAAAACCCACAAGAATCATTTGGCTAAAGATCAAAACAACAGCCACTGATGTATGAGCAGATGCTAAGGAGCTTTCACAGAGGTACGAATTTATCGTCTTAATGTTATTTTGGTCATTTTCATCCAAAATTTACAGGTATTCGTTTAATGCTGTGAACTGGACAGATGAAAAGGCGACAATCTCATCTCTGAATTGACTAACAGGATGCTATTAGCCGATGAACCGGAATTTTTGCATTGCCTCTACGAATTTTATAATAAACTGTCATTTAAAATTTAGAAGGAAGCACAGTATTTAACACCTGAACTTTGCAAGAACAGGTCTGAAAGTAATTTATTTATAAAAGTGAGCGGTTTTAATCTGAAACAGCAGGCAAGTTTTTGGCTACAGCTATTAAGTGTAACATTTCGGTGCATATCGACTTGATTTATTTCTCTTTAAGCTTAAGAGAACTTAGCTGGATAATTCGAACAGTAAACAAATGTTTGCTTAATTGATATATACATAGCCAAAATGGTACACAGCATGCGAGCAATCATATAAAATGTATACAAGACCGCATAGAGCGTTAAAAAGTTGAACTATACACAGTTATTATTATCGTGTAAACTATCAGAGATCCCACAGTGTTTTACTGCTTCGGGAGCTTGCAGTACTACGAAATCCCCTGTACTTGAGGAGCGCTCGTTGAATGGATTTTTTACTCCTTGATCGATTTAAATACAGACTCGACATATTAACGTATAACGCATGTAAACTGTACTTTAGATTTCCCATTGGGATTAGGGCCACTAAAGAAATGCAGTTTAATTATCGTTTGCAGTAACTTTGCAATTATTTCTACCGGTGTCTTATTGTCGAGTGAAAATATATCAAGCATTGAGTACATGTGTTTGTGACGTGAAGGAGACCTGTAGCTGTCCCAAGACGCTAGTCTTGGTCTGTTATTTGGCAGACTAGCCAGCTGTAGTAAGGATCAGAGTTGATCAACAAAGCTTTTCCAGTGACAATCACATTTGTTATGTAAACCCCAAACTGTAGAGGTGTGAATGAGGTGATAGTGTTATTGTTTGTATTGCTATCCAAAAGGCCGGACCGCCGCTCCGACTACATGTTTGGGATAAATTATGGTGTATGCTTGTGATCTGATCGTCTTACGCCTCCAGCCCGCCCCCTTGAACATGACTTGAACGCCCCCTATTCCGGCACTAGCCACCCACTAACTTAGTGGCTCTATTTTGGCTGCACTGGTAAATTTGCACTTTGTCGCGGCGCCAGTTGACGCAAGAATGATATCGACCTAAAGGTCCTCAAGATCTACATTTGAGGGCTCAGAGTGCATGTTTTTGCTGCATACGTCACCAAGTCTTCTCTAGATGAAGAATTCATTGAGATTCAGCTAATGGCCACTTCCGATAGTACTCCAAACATGTAAAGTGAGCTATATGCTCTCGAGCAATAGTCTTTAATTTTTGGCCGGAAAAAGCAGGTGTGAAGACATTGAAAAAGCTTTAATTGTCAACGTTTTGGTGACTTAAGGGTCTTACCGCGTTATCCATGATAGGCGCATTGTATTGTCCGAGCTGATCGGCTTCGTATAATAGTGCCATTTGGAACATCTTATTATATGTCAACAAATCCCTATCATTCAATCATATTTGTCAAGACGCGCCCTGATTGGCTCGCGACAAGGAGAGCGGCATGTTAAAAGAGTTTTCTGTGCCGCGTTGACTCGGTGAATCAAAACGCTTACGTTTATATGAGGCGGAAAGAAACCTCTGAATATCACAGCCAAGAAAACATTAAGAACAAGAGATTAAACAGTTTATTTTTCCTTTCCCATGAATAACTGCTTCGTTTTACAGGTCGGTGATAAGAGTGAAGTTATGTGTTTGTAGCGGAATTTAACTTGATTTGATTACAGCTTTTGTCATAAGCTGATTACTAGCATCGCTAATATGATATCTTCCGATCCGTTCGTTCGCGGCTATTCTAGGAACAGGCATCGTCGTGGATAAGACCAAGAACTACTCCTCTTGCAATGTTGGCTGCAACTTGTAGTCGGATTGGACAGCAAACACCTCCGCCACAAATGGAAGCTACGGTTGGGAAAGGATTTTATCCTTGGAAACAGACCTCGTCCATCACGGCATCCAGAGCATCGCGGCTGTCAGATACAGCTTTTGTCACCAGTTATCCAAATACGAGCTGTAGCGAGGCTGTTGGTGGCCAGGCGAGCGAGCTGTTTTTACCCAACCAAACAGTTTCTAACTTCCACAGTGCTGTGGCAGATCCTATAGCAGTTGGACGCCTTCATCATCAGGCAGCAGTTGAATCTGCGATTTATCCTCGCCTCCCACATCCATACGAGTCCAGCGCGCACCAAGGTTGGTTCAAGCAGAACGTAGAGTCTCACTCGCACCATACACACACTCAACCGTCGAGGCCAAGTTTCTGGGAGATGCACGGTAACCCATCTTGGATCGATCAAGCTCACCCTACTAGCCCCCTACATCCAGGATTCACACATTACGCAGGGCTATCACACGAATTCTCACCCTCAAATGTTCCGCATGCTATGACTCCAGTCTCCGTGGCTAACATTAACCACGGTCATTTCCTTCCTAGTCCTTGCCTAGGAAGTGATGCTGCCAAAGTGGGATTGCCAACATATATAGATGTGCCTTCATATATTCCCGGCCCGCCAGCTTTGTTACCAACAGTTCAAAGCGTAGCGAGAGCAACTAGACGTTACACTGGGCGAGCTACTTGTGATTGCCCGAACTGTCAGGAAAACGAAAGGCTCAGTGCAAGCGGAGCCCCCTTTCGCAAAAAGACGCAGCATATTTGTCATATTCCTGGCTGTGGTAAAGTGTACGGGAAAACGTCTCATCTGAAGGCTCATCTACGCTGGCACACGGGAGAAAGGCCGTTTGTTTGCAACTGGCTGTTCTGCGGTAAGAGGTTCACAAGATCTGACGAACTACAACGACATTTGCGCACGCATACAGGCGAGAAACGATTCGCCTGCCCTACCTGTAATAAGCGATTTATGCGGAGTGACCACCTTTCTAAGCATGTTAAAACGCACAACGTCAGTGGCAAGAAAAGCGATTCAGAGAAGGGAGAAAAGGACGAAGATAAACCACCTTCTCCCGGGGACGCCAGTGCGGGAAGTGAGGCGTCGAGTGTAAAATCTGAAACAAGTGAGAGCTAATGAGTAATGGCGTTAGTTGTGTTATACTTTTGCAAAATTCGAATGGTTCTATGGAGCTGAAGACACTGACATTAACTCCGCAAAACAACTTTAGCAATGTAAGCCCTTCCTTTGTACTATGATTTTATTGACAAACACATTTTGAGAGCTATTCTCGAGATAACAGGATGAGGGGAATTGATAATATTAATAACAAGTCGAGTCAAGTCAATATTGACTCTCACGATCTGACAGTTCAAATGTTTCCGTCTGTGTCTAGCAAGGTCTTGCATCACTGCCAAAGAACTTAAAAATATAAAAAATGCCTATACGTATACAGTACTATATATTGAGGTTGTGTATTTGTATATTTTATCGAGATACTGATATATCTTATTTAAGGGAAGGCTTAGATTGCATAGGTTGTGTGAATGAAATTTTACAAGGTGTTGTCGAAATTATATTAAGATTGCTGTATTTATATCTGAAAGTTTATTTAATCTGAGAAAGATTCGAAGTCTCTTACTGTATCCTTTATAATTTAAGAACATCAGTTTAACTTCTATGAAGTTTGTCTGGTTGTTGTT
Source organism: Bergia sp. 'catenularis' (assembly GCA_025434825.1). Lineage (NCBI taxonomy): Eukaryota > Metazoa > Cnidaria > Anthozoa > Zoantharia > Parazoanthidae > Bergia > Bergia sp. 'catenularis'. The sequence goes on from JANRMR010184609.1 coordinate 13,425, forward strand.
GTGTATATACGTTCATAAATTGTTCAACAATGCCGTACACACTGTATGTTGTCAGGAAATTAAAAGTGCTTCACTAAAATACTACAAATTCTTTGGTGTTTTGGGTTCCCATTGGGATTTTAATCGTCCACTTTCGTCTGAAGTCTGTAATAACGACTGACAATAATTTGTGAAACAAATATAACCATTTAACAGTAAAATCGTTGTTTCAATGACTGAAGGGACCCTATGGCGCAATACAATGGTTTCCACAACAGGACGCTCAAATGAATTCCTCCCCTGTGAGCCGGAGATATTCCGCGTTAATGGCGCTGATATTTTCAGCTTCCGATTCCTCTTTATGAAGACAGATGTGTTTTTGGCTCAAGTTCTCCATTATTCGATAACATTAGAGTTAAGCAGAAACAGCCGGAATGTTTCATTTGTTTATATTTTGGAATGAATTAATGAAAGTAGTTCTTGAGAGGAGAAATGAAATATATATATAATATATATATATAAGAAGTTCTACTTACTCAAAGTGCAAAATCGATTATGGGATCTGGTATTTATTTAACCTTCAGTACTTATTACCAAACTAAGACAAGAGAACTAAATTCTACACGAAGCAGTTGTTCTCTTATTTTGCTATTTCCGAATTTCTGTGGTGTTTCCTTCGTGTTCAAACTCAAAGATTGCTTGGTCAAGCTCGATCGACAAATTTGCTCCAAGAGCAAGTTTGCATGACAACACTACTTCGCTGAGACAAACTACCAACACTAGTTATGAATTTTAAAACCAAACAAAACCTAGGCGTCTTTGCTTTATTGAAGACGCTTCAACATTCCTTTTGCTTACAACTTTTCTCTGCACAAATTTGTTTGTTTAGGTTTTTTTTCTAGTTAATATTTAGAAAGTCGGTACCGCCGGTTTGTTGGATTTGATAACCGGGCTAATTCTGAGGCGACAAACCTCCGACAAAGCCTGTTTTGCTCAGAGAAATGCTTCGTTACACTTCAAAGGAAGCATCTCAAGTACTTGAACACTATGTCTGAATTCTCGAGAACCGCAAAATAAGAGATCGCTTCAACAGCAATTCTGACTCTTGTCCAACTGAGTCTGGCTGAGCTTTCACATCAACAAAATTAGTCATCACGAACTAGTTCTGACTATCTACTTTCTTAGGCTGGAAAGTTAATTAGAGAAGATACTTTGTTTGTTTAGTGCTCCATGGCGAGTATTCCATAAATATAAACAGGAAAATTTCTTTGAATTTCTTCAGTTGTTCAGGCTCATCAACTCGAAAAGGCACAGCTAACTGAGTCAACACGATTTCAACTGAAGAGTTTTCGATGTTATCATAGAAAGACAAGTTGAGTATGAAAGGCCGAAAGGGCAAAGCATAATTACGCCTCTTTTACACCCCCCAACTTATGTGGCGTCTTGGTTCTAAGCAAAAACAGGATAGCTATTTTGTGGTAATCTATTGTAGCTATTATCAATACAGGCCGAGAGAAAAGAAAACGAACTATACCGACCGTCCTCTCATATCAACTGTCATGTTCTGATAATTGAAATAATAACTAATCCAGCTATTTCGAATACCGACACTCCTACTAAATCAGTTTTATAAACAGATGAACACCTTCCACACTTCTGTTAAGCTGAAGATAAACTAAACCCTGTCATAAAAGTCCTCTGCGTTTACAAAATTTTCACTTTCTTATCAAAACCTTAATGAAGAAACTCTAGAGCAAGAAGTTTTCATAGAAGACTCTCCACTATGAGTCGCAAACAGCAGCGGTAAAATAAAAAATATCGTGTTTCCTTTGTTGGCCCAAGGCTATGGGAGAAAACTCTGATTGATGTTCAACATTATTAAAAAAAAGTTCGTGTATAATTGGGGACGAAGTTATCAGAACCGGAAGGCATATACACCGATCTTATTAACCGCAGAAATGGCCTCTGGCAAGCGGAGTCTTTTTAGTGAATATTTTCACATTCGTCACTGAAGGTCTTGGACAATAACTGATGTGTTCGAGAAAATTTGTAATGAGGGAGAACATTTTATCTTTTCGCCTCTGAAAATTTTCATGCGAAGTGGTATTTTTTTTTTTTGGTTCTTTCGAAGAGCAAAAGTTGGTAAATTGGTAGTCTCTTGTCAGTCGGCAAAGCCAGCGAAAGCTGGTCCTCCCATGACAAATTAGTGTCTCGGCCGTATGATTGTCTAGAAAGATATTACTTTCTTGTTGTTCCCACCCATATAATATAATATGGGTGAAAAGCTATCACTTAGTTTGGCATAATTGTTTTCACAACAAGCAAATACGAGTTCAGACGCAAGTTTTGAGATAATGTAGATGACTATAATAAAAGGGAAGTGCGGTATCGAGTTTTCGAATACAGGGCGGTTCATTTTAAGACAGGTGTATGGATGGCTAAAAACCAACCTCAATCTTCAGATTTTTCAATATTTGCAGCACACCACGGGTTTTGAGTAATCGTGGTTAATTGTTCATCAAAGACTCTCCGATTGAAATCACACCAGGGGTCCTCTTAATGGATTGTCCATCGCCAAACTAAACAGTGAAAGAGATAGCCAGATTAATAGACGGAGCCTGCAACCAGGAGCGGTTATAGTACAAATATGGACAAGCTGGATAACTATTTTGATAACCTGGATCACAAAAGCCGCAACATTTTTTTTTGCAGGTGCGGTATATGCCCTTCAAATTAATCAAATCTATCATAAACCAGCATATGGAAACGCTTTTATTTGTTTATATCAGAGTGAAGATGTATTTCCCACTTCTTGTTCAATTGTGATTTTGAAATGAGAAGCTAGCAAAATTTAAATTGAGGCGGTTTTCACAGATAATAATTATTTACCTACTGTGAATTAAACAAAGTTCTTAGTTCGAACATGCAATTCATTTGTTTGTTTTTTGGAGAAAATTTCTGTTTTCACTGTGTGAACTGATAACTAGCTTTTTTAACCTTTCTGAGAAAATTGGAAACTGAGACCGTGCTAACACTACTAAAAAAAATGTTTGTGTCGTCTATTTTATCATTTCTATTGCTTTATCTTTTATTTCAGTCTTGAGAACTTTTCAAAACGACGAATTAAACTTTGTCACGTATAAACATATACTTCAAATCACAAATGTGAAATATATACATATATAGATACTGACCATACTTAAAGAACAAATCTGCCTTTCTGGTCTGATACTAAGGTATTGCGGATCGATTTCCTGAAATTTTTGGAAACAACCCAAGTCTGTTATTTCAGCCAATTTTTATGATTATTTCGTTATATATCAAGCCGGCTGGTACAACAATTGCAGTGTTGTTAATTTTACTAACTAAAAATTAAGTCCGTTAAGCCCTTGACTGGCTTGAATACAAAACGTTGTTTTTTCTAATAGTTACTTGTAAATCCCTTGCTAGTTAGCTAGCATTGCAAACACATCATCCTAATCTTACATTAGTTTGATTTCAGCTACTGTTGATTTTCTTTTATCAGTTTTGAAGTTTCCACAGAAATGTCATTTTACCATTCTAAACCAAATTGGACAAAAAAACGCTTCTCTTGTGTATGGTGTTTACTAGAAATACAGTAGTTTTTAAAATATTCTTTAAAAATATATGAGGCAGTTTACAGTAAAGTGTAACCAGCATTTTCACAAATGAGATTGTTTTTGTCATCTGAAATATAAATTCGTAATTTGTTCGAAGTTTTAACGCAGTTAATCTGTATTCGTTTCATAAAAATGTGCCAGATTCTCGCTTCTGCTGTACCTAAATTTTGCTTATATGTAAGTATATATTCCGTCTGAAAATTACTTATTTGAACAACTGCTTCAAAAGCGGAACATTTGATTATACTTGAAATGTTGTTGTTGTCTATTTTAATACTGAGCAAAGTATTAGCTAGGATTAATCTAGCTTAGCCGTAGAACATAATTATCAAGGACGTAGATATTTGCATATTTGATGACGAATTATTTGTTTAATTTCCCCTTGTACAGGTGACTGTCGTATTTCGATTGAATGCGCGAGAACAACTATTCGTTATTGTAAGTGTATCGCATCACAGAACTCGGCGCTTTATCATATTGTATGCTCGAGTAGTTAGACTCGTGATAAAAAAAACTTAGTATATTTTTGTAAATACTGAAAAATATTAGGTTCAAGCTTAAAAATTAGCTGGGCTTTACTTAAATAATACAAGATACTTTTGATAATAATTGCGGTGTGTGGAACTCTGAAATGTTTTATTGATCGCAGCAGAATATTATTTGCGATTTATAGTCTTTACTTCAGTGATGAGATGAGTTGCTGAGATGACCAGAATATCAAAAATTGACTGTTCAGTTACTCAAAAGAGCAAAGAGATAAATTGGTGGATGGTTATATCAGATAGCTGACGAGATAACTCGTAATATGATTCTTGTTCGGTTTCGTAAATGATTTTCCAAATCGAAAACATTACGTCAAGAAACAACTAAAATACGCTTAAACTGATAAACTACTTTATCAGAAAACAGATAACCCTGTTTGTTTCGTCTTTCAGTTATAGTCTATTATTTTCACGAAATTTATTATACTTTCCTCAATCGTCCCGGACCTCCGTCAAAATTTTTATAGACTGATCGTGAGTTGTCCTAAAACCGGGAGTAGAGAGGCGGCATTTCGTTTCCTATCGGTCTATTTCCTTTATACCAACTTATCGAAATATTGCAGCTAATTGATCAACAATATCACGATTACGAAGGAGAAATTTCATTCCCATTCGAACAGACAAAAGACTTTGTAAGAGCCCTCCTGGTAGGCAAAAAACAAGCTCGATTACTCTGACCACCTACTAGACTACAGACGCGTGAAATGCGCCGATTATTGACCATCTAAATGTCAGAGTTTTCCTGAAAGAACGATAACTAGGCTTGATTTTTCTTTATTGTTGATTCTTTTGTGCTAAAGCACCCCCGGCAAACACGAAACAAGTGACCTTTGCAGATATATTGGAGCTGAAATTGCAACCACTGATCTTGAACATTTTAATATCTTAATTATAGTTATCAACCCAGCACAAAGACGCGAGTTCTGGATAAAAAAAGATGATGGCGGCCATATAAATGAAACGATAATGAGTCGGCAAACTTATCTGAGAAATGAACCCTATTTACCCTCGATCAATATTTGGGTAATTTTAAATTCTGGATTGAAAATTTGGTCAGTTCTAAATGTGGCTGCGTGGTATGGCTCAATGACGGTTCTTCTTTAAGTGGCTTTAACGCTAATGATAGGAGGAATTTGCATATATCGATAAAAGTGCTGTTCTAAAACTTGAAGGGTTTGTTCTTTTTTAGATGTCATAAACACAGTAATATGTTGTCAAAATACAGATTTGAAATGAAAGATGATATGACAGAGGCTCGCTTTAGCTTGATGCCTGAAGGAGCTGGACTGTCTTAATCGCTGAACTACGATTTTTTTGCTTATGTTTAAGATGACTGTGAAGTAGAGTTATGCCCTTGAGCTAAACGTACACCAATGTGAAATATTTACCGCTCTTCCTGAATGCAGCATCTCAGTCAATGGAAATATATACATATAAGTGTGTGTGTGTGTGTGTGTGTGTTATATGTGTTGTTATATGTATATAGTATATATATACATAACAACACATAACACACACACACAACAAAAACAACACGACACGCGCGACATGACACAACACACACACACACACACAGTTGCGCATAAAAGCAGATCGTGCCTTCCTTTCTCCCTTTTATCAGAACTAAGAGGTAATTTTTCCTTATATGATTCTTTTTCCCTCCACCCACCCCGGCTTCGTTTCTCGTCCCTTCTGAGCGTCACCTTGCTCCTCTCAGTCGGTTGACTTTACCAACGGTACCAGTTTTCCACATCTGCAAGTTACTCTCCATCTAGTCACCAATCTGCAATCCTTTGACCCTTATAAGTCATAACTTAAGTCAGTCCGTCGAAGTTTCAAGATGTACAGCCTTGCAGAATATACTAACCTATAAAGTGTTCTGAGACAGAAACAATAAGTATATCTGTTGTTCAGTCTGTTGGTTATTTGCCTTAATTATGAGAGGCTGGTTTTTCAGTCACGAGTCTATGAGTTTATTGAGAAACCGAATCAATGAGTAAGAAATCAATATTTCTTTTCAAACGTGTGATTCACATCAAAAACTTTTAAACACATAAACTGTATCCTACCCTCAATCATAATCCCAACCAAACCTTAAACCTAATGGACCGATGAATCAAATACCATATTGTTAATTGTTGGTCCAAATTCTAACCCTAAAACTAACCTTAAAACTGTAAAACTAATCTTAACTCTAACCGTTTCTTTTCATCGACTCAAAACTCACAACTCATAACTCAGTCGTAGCTCGTGACTCAAAACTCATTGATTCATTGACGCATAACCCATAACTATGACTCTTGAATCATAACTCATAACTCATAATTAACTCATATTTCATAACTCATAACTCATAATTGACTTATATTTCATAACTCATAACTCGTAAGTCATTAGTCTAAACTCGTTTGTCTCGCAAAACAATGGCCCTCCAGTGATGATACTAATACAAGAAAGGGAAAAATGTACTTTTCAATTTTTCAAAGCAGGAACTACGGCTCCGGCCGATTAGAACTGCTTTCCTATTTCTGTGACCTGAATTGGAAAAATCTTCATAAATGGTTTTCCAACAAGGTCTTTTAAGATTCTATGCTTAGGTTTGGTAACTGGTCGAGTTTCAGGCCAGAACTGTGACTCAATTTTATTGACAAACAGGCGGGTACATTCAAAATGTTGAGGCTTAGCCTGAATATAAACTTTTAAAGATAACTATCTTAGTTTTACGTTAATTATTTATGCATCTTAACATGCATCTATTGCAAGTTTTGCTTTGAGTGTGCACCGTGCTTTACAACTGCAAATTACAAATAAAATGAGCTTATTTCTTATTAAGAAGGGAACAAAGACGTGCGCATATTTCCACCACCAGCGGCATCAGCAGCAACAACGGCATCAAACTTCAACATCAGTACAACGTCAACATTAACATCAACATTATGATAATGACAACAATAATCGTAAAAAAGAGAGTTTTATAATATGTTCAAAGGCGCTTTACAAGTATAATATATCAAACAGTAAAAAATGTAATAAAC
>JANRMR010184698.1:0-11268 GCA_025434825.1 Bergia sp. 'catenularis'
TTTGTGAAAACATTGGACAAGCTGAGCAATAACTAGTTTAGAGTTTAAATTAATTGAGAGTCAGCGCCCCCCCGCCATCCACTCCGGCGCCTTTGAATGAGTTCAGATAAACTTGTTTACATGACAATAAACGAGTTTGCGCTATTAATTACAAGAGTGTCGAGTACTTTTCAGTCATATCCTCACTTTATGACAGGGGCCCTTCAAAGTCAAAAATTACTTAATGCCAAGAAAACTGAACGATTTCCCAGACGCAAGTTAGCGCCGACACCAATGATGGTTTTCTTCATTGCTGACGATTTCATTTTGAAGACGACCTGCAAAGAAATAAGATATGTAAATATTACTCAGTAGTTTTCCAAAAATATGATAAAAAAAACCAACAACTTCTAAAGATGATAGCAATGGCAGTAATTGGGGAAACCTGTTGCGGAATCCCTAGACGTCAGTTTTATTGTAAATTCTTTTAGTTGAATAAATGCTGAGGCTAAATAAATAAATGAATATAAATCAATAAAAAAAACTAAGATAGATAAATAAATAAATAAAAATTAGTTTAACTTACAAGGTCACTAGAAGAATACAACATTCCTTAGGATTTGACTACCGATGGGAACAAAATATAATAAATTTTGAAATAAAGGTAATAAAAAAATACAGAAACTTGTAGCAGACAATAGTGATTAACACAAATACACTAAAGTGGTGAGTCAAACTGATCACCAGTAAACTGGATGATTGGATCAGGTAGCAGGTTACTTGGAAATTTGATGAAATACTTTCTATGGTACATGACAGTAAAATGTACAAAATAAAATAATTTACAAATAATTAACGAGCCATAGCTTAACCGGCTCGTTCGACAATGCCCAGTTTCCGTATCATTTCCCAATTCCGAATCATCTTAATCGCCGCGGTCATTTCAAATAGCTTTTCTTAAACTATCGAGACAATCTGGATGATCCGGGCAATTACCAGTTCTCATATACAGTTGAATCCCGTTAACTCGAACCCACGGTAACTCGAACCACGCGCTAACTCGAAGTAATTTTGTTTTTTCCCTTCCGGTCATTTTCTCTATGATTTACCCTCGATAACTCCAATTCTCAATAACTCGAACCTTTTTCCATTTCCCTTTAATGAAGACTCGAGCTATCGAGAGTCAACTGTAGTCCTCTCAATTGCCCGAAACAGTGAAAGCGCGTGATTATCGACAAAAATTCATGACTCCCAAGAAAAAAGCAATGCATTCTTGGAAAGAAAGCTTTTGGTCGATCGTCGCAGTCGCCTAGCCTCCCCGCAGGTGACTCTAGTGGTAACTTCAGCCAAACCAGAAACTTAGGATTAGGTGACATTTTAGGTTAATGGATGGCAAGTGATGCTAATTGAACTAGAGAGGTTGGGGCCTTCGTCCGCTTGCTATCCACTTATTTACGGATAGAATTACCGCAGGTGATACCAGCGGATGAGGCTACCAGTCGGCTCGGCTGTGTTTCCATATAACCGTTCCGATCACTTGAACACAATTAGAAACGACCAGACGATTATATCCCCCAGATTTGTTAAAAACCAGCTAGGCTTTAAGGCGGATAACACACAAGTCGCTAAAACTTACTCATTAAAATCTTGGGTTATCGTCCTCATCGTCACTGTCGGGACTTTCTAACTTGAGCGAGACGGTTTTATTGCAAATGTGGATGGCGTCATTAGAAACTCTTTGTTTCTCTAGAATAAACAGCAAAACAACTTTAATTTTTTTTTCTAAATGACTCGGTTATGGTTTTTAATTATCTGAACAATCAAGCGCCAACTTAGCCTCCAAAGCAGCCGCCTCATCTCCTTCGTGCAGCGGGGCCGTCGGAAATCGGACGTCTGCAAGCTTTAGTAACGCTATCATGTCGTCATGTCCAACCAATCGGGACCGATCAGATGTGTGGTAATATTTTTTTTACCGCGAAAATTTAAGATCGATGATTTCCCACGGATCGAATGGCCTTTTTGACAGGTCCAGTTACTGCAACAACTGCCAGCTGTGACTAGGTTTTCTTACCTGCCTTTTGTTTGGTTCTATTTTTATTAATGGAATGTTGTTTCCCGGCACTCTCAAGCGCCTGGCTCTTTAGTAATGCTTTGGGGTCATGGGCCACCATTGGCAGACGTCATTTTTGCTTGCACTGTGCAAGTCATTCTCGTCGCCAGCGCCACGCGGTCACCATTTTACTAGGGCTCTGGGGTCGAGATTTGCACTGCGCAAGACAGGATGCTATTTTTGCTTGCTCCGCGCAAGACAGGACGCTATTTTTGCTTGCACTGCGCAAGACAGGACACTGTTTTTGCTTGCACTGCGCAAGTCAGGGCGCCATTTTATTTGCACCGCGCAAGACAGGAAGTTATCTCCTTTATTAGAACCTAGTCCTCAGAGCCATTGCTGTTGATGTCCACCGGCTACGAGGATTTAATAAATGCTTTGAAAATAAATAGCTATTTTTAAAAACAAAGAAAACGTTTGAGAACATAGAACGGGAAAATACTAACGTCACTGTTAAAAAAACCATAGCGCCGGTAGGCTTTTCTTCAAAAGCCAAACTGATTTGATTTAAAAGCGGAGGCTCCAGCTGGAGACGTGACATGATAGTGTTACTTAAACTTGCAGACGGCCGATTAACGAAGGCCCTGCTGCACAAAGGAGATGAAGCGGCTGCTTTGGAGGCTACCACCAATATATTTCTGTAACGAATTCACGAAACGCTTTACTGTTCATAACTGCCACACTTGACATAGCTCTGACTTACACCTACCAAAATGTAGGCTGGCCACGGGTCAGCGGTCCTTTGCGTTCCGTGTAGCAAAGCAGTTCAACAATCTACCAGATAACCGTCAAAAAAGCTTCTAAAGTCAAAAAACCTTCTTAAAATTACTTCATTCAGTAACTTATTGTAAGAATTAGTATGAGGGAACTATAAAAAATAAAGTATGTATGTATGTATAAGGCCAGATGATCGGACATTTATCATGTGCTTACAGTTAGCCAATCAGCGCGCGCTTTTAGGTCAGCCCAAAAAGCACCATCCCAGAACACGCTGCGAGATTAGTAACGATCGCTGTTCGGTTTTCTCGTTTCCTGGAGAAACAAATTTCCTAAAATGAAATATTAAACAGTCAAGTTCTGGTAATTACATTCAACAAAGAAATTGCTTTTCAGCCCATCTACAACTTTAGCTGATAATGTATTTAAACATAATGAGTTTTGATAGCACTTAGTCTTAGAACAATTTTAAATTCAAAATTGCGGCCATTTTGAGACCATTTTGTGCGCGCGCGGTTTTCTGAGATGGTGCCATATGATCAGTTCAGTCAGGTGTTCCTAGCAAGAGCCGATCATCTAGTAGTGATTTTAAAACACAAATACACTAAAGTGGTAAATTAAACTGATCACCAGTAAAGCCTGCCGCAGACCTGTGCGATTCGATGCGATTTTGAACGCATACTTTCGTCACAGGGAGCTGTACACACAAGCGACAACGAGTAATTTCGATCATTTGAGAGTCAAAATGGCGGCTGTAAACTTGGATGTTGTGGCTGCACTGCTACTATTATGTACGTATGTACGTATGTATGTATGTATGTATGTATGTGTGTGTATGTATGTATGTATGTATGTGTGTATGTATGTGTGTGTGTGTGTATGTATGTATGTGTGTATGTATGTATGTATGTATGTATGTATGTAGAGGCAAAATGGCGGCTGTAAACTTGGATGCTGTGGCTGCACTGTTACTATTATGTATGTATGTACGTATGTACGTGTGCATGTATGTGTGTGTGTATGTATGTATGTATGTATGTATGTATGTATGTATGTATGTATGTGTGTATGTATGTATGTATATATATGTGTGTGTATGTATGTATGTATGTATTGTATGTATCTGTGTGTGTATGTATGTATGTATGTATGGATCTATATATGTATATATATATGTATGTATGTATGTATGTATGTATTGATGTATGTATTGATGTATGTATTGATGTATTTATGTATGTGTAAAGTTTAAGTTATATTTTCACCTAGATGTTCCACATGGTCACAATAAAACTGAAACCTGGCTTTTTCCTTAAGATTAAGTCAGATCGTGACAAGTCGGAAAAACGTCAATCGAGCTAACAAACTTGTAAAATGCAAGAAAAGTTTGCAAAAGGCAACGGGTTTTATCTGGTTTTCCATATTGACTGTGAAAGGTCAACCGTCAAATTTTTTGCTCGACAAAAACTTAAAAAGTGCTTATTTTAGCTTTAAAAACGGGATTTTGAGAAGCTACCTTGGAAATGTGCCAGCGTTCGTCTAGTTCAAATATTTGCGCACGCACAGTTGTTATTCCAACATGTCTCGGACCATAAGTAAGCAGAATAGCCAGCACCCACGTTGTAAATGAGAAACCGCAGCCAACTACTACAACGTGGGAATGCTGCACTCAGTAAAACCCCGTGACTTCCTAAAGCTCTGCGAACAAAAATGGTACGAGGGACGGGCATACAGACAATCACATATTCGGACAGATAAACACGAACAGATAAACGGACGGACAAACAGACAGACAGACAGACAGAAGGAAAGACATGAAAGGGGATGGATACATAGTATTGCCAGTAGCTGTTCATTCCATATATATACCGAAGCAAAGCAAATCCTACCAATCTCTACATTCCCCGGGAAGCTGTTAAAACCCCGACTGTCCTTCTTTCCATCTGGGGTGGAATCCCCCGTCGGTTCGAAAGCATTTTCCTCCTGTAATGGTTTTCTTTGATCGTTGGAGAAACTTGTTTCCTCTGTGGGTGAGCATCTTGCGTGAGACTCATTTGCCTCCTCTGTTGGGGTTGGTGGACGTTCGTCATTGGAGTAATTTACCTCCTCTGTGGAAGGTGGCGAACCTTTGGAGTCATTTATTTGCTCTGTTGGGGTTGGTGAGCTTTTGGAGTCATTTACCCTCTCTGTGGGGGGTGGTGAGCCTTTGGAGTCATTAACTTCCTCTGTGGGGGGTGGTATGTATTTACCATTCGTCTCGCTTTCGTCCCCTTCAGTCGGGGACGGGCGTTGAATATTTACTTCTTTTTTAGGTGTTTGTTCATTATTGCATCTTCTTTCTACATTGGGAAAAATAACAGCAATTGTTGTACACTGTTTTCGTTTGTAAGGATCTTTTTTATAAAAACACTGAGGCTAAAAAAACAGGAGCTAGGAGTATAACTTAATAGGCTGAAACTGCTACCAAAATATCGCGAGGGAGCAAGCAGTTTCACAAACAGGCGATGCTAGTATACCGACTTGGCTTTGATTTGCCTTTAAAGGGGTTCAGTCATGCTTTATTCATTAAAGTTTTTCTTTTTCAGAATTTAGACTTTTGTGTTATTTGCTCGAAGAATTTTAAAACAAAACATCTTAATCGACCAAAAAGATCTTTGAATAATGACGTTTGTACGGGTTTGAAGCATTTTAAAGCGATTTATTTTTTTGTGTTCCGGCCCGGAACATCAGTGATAACACGATCGATAACAGTGGGGCAAATAATTGCAATCCAATTTAATCGCCACCCAAAACAGACCATCCGTACTATTTGCCTGTCGAAAAACTTTGACTGATATCTGAACAGTGTCAGTTTAAAGTTATTTTAGCTCATAACTAAGGTTTCTTGTCAATAAAGTTTAAGCATGCGCATAAAGTGCCTTTTTAACCCAACTCCAAAATGATTTCCAACTGTGGGAGGAGTGGGAGTGCGAATGAATTGCAACAAGATAGAATTGCTTTCCTATATCTTCTCTTTTGGTCTATTTCTAAAAAACCTTTAGAAACATCTTTAATGACAAATATATAATGCATGCTTCACAATGCAAAACTTTGATTGCAAGCCCCTTGGCTCTCTGGCTTTCTCAGTGCTTCTGTGCAAGGAGTTAATATATGTTTTATGAAACTAGGAATTTTTGTCAAAACTACTTTTAAGCTCTTAAAACAGCTCTTTGAATCTTTGCCTCAAGCGAATACGATAGAAAGAATTTCCACCAAGCAGAGAAGCACAAAATGGTCCTTGTTAAATCTGCCAGTTTTAAGAGCATTAAAACATGGAGAGATTGAAAAAGCAGAGGATTTGCATGAGCAGATTGAACTGCGCAAGACACCACTGAAAACCTGATCTATTAATTTATTTATAAATGTTAGGGAAGTTTTCAGTTTTGATTTAACAAACATTTGAAACTGGTGAACAAAAATAAGTTTGACAAAAAAGTATTTGAAAATTCCTCTAACGCTCCATAAGTATTTTTGTTATATTTTCAGATTCAAAGATCGGGATCAGGATTAACCTTGTGTACACTAGAAATGTTTTTTTAAATATTACATTTTCTATATTGTATAATGAGAATAGGGTATTAACGAATAACTGTATATACCTTTTGGGTCTTGTTTTACGTCTCTTGGGCAATTTAATGTTGAAAAATCTTGATCAAGCTTCCGATCTGTGAATGAAATAACATCATCATCATCATACGTCATAATAATAATAATAATAATAATAATAATAATGGCGTTACCCAGACGGTATTTCCACAGAGTGGTTCTTCATCCATCTGGGAGATCAACGGCTTAACGTCCCTGTCCAAGGACGATGTGGCGAAAGAAAGTCAACTAAATATTCAACCCCTGGCCAAGCCGGGAATAGAACCTGTGACATCGCTAAGTTTATCAACATCATATAATGATGCCCTCCAAGGAGGTTGCTACTTTAGCTTCGTAAAAAAAAGATTTATGTCGCGTCAAAAAACAAGCCAATGAAAAAGAAATTTTGCTGTTGGTTTTATCAATTGTTCTCAGTAAACTCCTGTCGCTTGCCAATGATTAGCAGGATGTTTGTCGCCTATTTCTTAGGCCATGTCGCCTGTCGTATGAGACCCTTGAAAGGCCCCGATCATAGTTAAGGCGAATAATACAAACGTTTGGTCGGGTTCAATAAACCATCACTATGCTTTATTGACAGCGTATAACATTATCATTATAAAAAATAACTTCAATGTTGCTTTACGTTTTTGCTGAAAGAAAAAATTAAATGAACATATCAACATATCGCAGAAACGGTGACTCCCCATACTCATAAGTTCGTGGTCTTTCTTTGTGGGATTCAATTTTTGTTGAGCAGCCGAACAAATACAAAAACCCATCCGTGCAAAAACCCCTACCCCCCTCTTCCCCCAAATATATACTAACTCAAATAAACTTGGACAAAAACCTTTTGACCAAATATAAGCCAATATGCTTATTTTAGGGATTCGGTTAGGCATGTTCATAGCCGGACGTGTAATTACAATACTTATATATTCCTATTTTATTAGTAAGATCATGCTTATACACCAGCTACTATGATGATGAAACGAAGGACAGCTTCATATCAATGAATGAAAAATATTCCTCGAAATACTGCGAAAAATTAAATTATTGAAAGTGCCACCTTTTTTTATATTGCGGATTATGTGTACGCAAAATCGTTGTTAGCCGGCAGCTGCTCTATAGAAAATAGTCCCAGAAAAAGTTTTGATTTCCAAAGGGATTTGACTGTGGGGGGTGGGGAGGGGTTCACACATCTCACTACCTCCAGAGGAGAAAGTTTGAATATTTTTGTCACCAAACATATCTTCCTAAACTAGTAGTGAAAGTATTGCCTGATTCAACGTGCTTAGCTTCCCCGCAGACTATATTATTCTCCTTTGCTGCGAGAGGTCTCTCCCTCGGAAAAACTCTCCGAGGAACGAAGGACAATAATAGTTTGCGGGGAGGCTAAGCGTACTTTGTCAAGCTACTTTTGCCACTAATAAAAAAAAACTCAAAGTCTAGCAGAAACAAAACAAAACAAACTTGTCCTAACATGACAGGAGTAGCTACAGGAATGGTCCACATAACCGAGCACCTAAACAAGTAAACACACCTTATTCAGGAGTACATAAGTAGGAGTGTATAACTGTATTATACGCGTGAATGAACCTGTTTGCGTGTACAGTTACTTATAGAAATAAATCCCGCGCGCGGGAACTGACGTGGCGCGTGAACTTGCGTCACGTCATCTTGACGTCAGCGCATCGTCACCGAACGCCGGTATAATCAGACGAAACTGTCCACGCGTGCGTGGCTGTTTTCGAACGCGCGCGGATTGGTCTGCAGGACGAGTATCTATAAACAGGAGTATATTTGTATAGTATGAGTGTATAACTGTTTCACACACGTGAATAAACCTCTTTGCGTGTGAATTTATTTTTTGAGATAATGCGCGCGGGAACTGATGTGGCGCGCGAACTTGCGTCAGGTCATCTTGACCGCATCGTCATCACACGACGGCACGATCAAACAAAATTGTCCAATCGTTCGTGGCCATTTTCAAACGTGCATGGATTGGTCTGCGGGACGAGTCCTGAGTCCTAAGATTTGACCTCTTCCTTAGGGGGGGGGCTTCCCCTTTTCAACTTTGTTGTGAATAGGGGGATTTGAGTGGGGATTTTAAAAGGGAAAAAAGTCGTTAGAAAGTAACATACACTGTTGTTAATCGAGAAAGTGCCATTCCTCGGATAGCGTACGAGCCTACGTTTGACCATTAAAAATTAACTCAAAAAATAAATTTAGGACTTACGCAAAATTAAGATATAATTTTTTAAAAATAAGATACCCTTTTTTAAACCAACAACGGTAATACTGATTCTTCAAACTGGAAAAATATATTGCCAAAATATGAAGTAAATATGCGGAAACTTTGATAAAAGAGACGCCCCACCCCCACCCCCTTAAACTTTAAAAGTTACTTCTTTATACTCATAAGACACGTGTTCAGCAACTTCACTTACTACTGTATATGTATTATTTATACTTACAATATATATTCACCCTCGCATTGTTGCCAATCGCCCCAATTCCATGACTAATAGTAACTGTGTTTGGTGTACTTGTACCTATTAACATGCAAATTTACATAAGTTTTTTGTTCTTGAACTGATCACATGTGTTATATTCTTCGCTTTATCAACAGCATAAAATCAGTCTGCATGGGTTTTCCATTAAGATAGCTTTAGTGCAGTGACAACAATTGTGAGTTCTGTTTCTAACCAAGGCCCCCTTTCATATCTGTGTCTCGGCAGACTCGTCATGATCAGACTGAGTGCCATCGATTTGAAGTACCCTTACAACAAAGTCAGAGAATTTTATCAACCCATCTTTGCTGATAAGTACAACTAAAAGGAAAGTGAAACTGCAAGATTTATATTCTTTTGTAGTTTATCAACTGATTTTGGTTAAAGTTTCCTGTAACACAGGGAAATTAATGCCATGAATTAGAGTCTATAATTCATAAGTAAACCTCCCCCTCTCCTCTTTTGCCCGTGTGTTCACCATTACCATTTGGGATAAAGTATCCTTTGACATCCAGGAAAGTATCCTCCAAGAGTTAAGTCTACAATTCATAATTCCCCCCTTATAACAACCTACACCACATCAGCAGTATTGGAGTGTATATAGACTTTACCGTTACGCTTACCTGGATTGAGTGCCATTTCGTAAGAGTTGTTTTAAGTCTTTCAACTGTCACTCCGCTTTTGATGCAGATAGTAGTTACTGAGGAAACATCGTGTTAATCCAGTAAGAAATCAACTTCACAGAATGATAAAAAGCCACAACGTACACCAAACAGTGTAACTGTATTCCGGGTAGAAATATTGTTTTGGATAGCGAGGTTTTTGATCACTTATTAAATGGGACCTTTCACACAAAAAAATTTTCTTGTTTCAAGACTATAGCAGCTAAAACACAAAGTGATTCCACGTTACATTTGTAAAATGAGTACAAATAGCTCTGATTGCGCTACTTTACTCTCTAGCTTGAGAAAAAAAGTAAGTTCAAAGAAAACTCAACTTGCCCATCTTTTTCGGTCGTATTCAAAGAAATACGAGTTGTACCGTGACAAGCAGAGGAGGCTCTCACAGAAGCCATTCGTGATCTCTGTGGCTTGCTTTAGCCGGCCATGGCCGACGCTTCGCCACGTACTGACAAAATAATTTTAAAATAAACAAGTGAAAGTTATACTCACGAATTAAAGTTTTATCAGTATTAAAAGAAATCGTTGATCTGCTTGCTCCGTCAGCAAGTGCTCGTCAAACGGATCCAAAGACACTCAAAACTTGTGAAAGAACAAAACAAAACTGTCGAAACATAAGTTTTAAAGAGGGAATCCCCAACCCACCCAAAGGGAATCCCCCCGAGTTGTCTCTTGGTGACTGAAAACTGAAAGTAGTTTCCAAGCTTTGCCTGCACGCAACAACAGCGTCTAACGAGGGCGCCGAAGACAACGTGCAAAGTTGTTTTTGGTCATGAAATCCGGTATTATTCACTCGGTGAATTAGTGTCAAGTTGAAATAAAAAGATTAACATCGAAATCTCAGATCTCTCCCCGATAACTTCAGAATTAGTTATTTTAAATTAAGATCCGAAATATCAATAAGTTATCTGGTTTTTATATACGTACAAAGGGAAGAGTGTAGCCGATCCATTGAAATGTATAAAGGAGTTCGTTCACCAAACAACAAATTCGGTGAAAAGTTTTCTTTATTACCTTCGAAACTAAGTAAAAATATCAATGAAATAATCATTTTAACACAGGAACTGGTTTCTGTGGGCGTTTCAATATTGGACCGCAAGACTTCCGATAACATCCAAGTTCGAAACAGAAAACTCAAGTACACAAGGAACTTCTTTTCGATTTTGTATATTTTTATTCGGATGACGTTTTTGGTTACAGAAAAGAAAAAGGTTTCAATTTCGTTTAATTTCAAAAGGTCCTCTGTTGTTGATTTTTCAGATACATTTATGATTGATAGATACGCGGTCAGCCCATAAAGGCAGATTTCTGGTGAAATCATTTTTACTTTTTGCCTCGTTAGTTTCGCTTGTCCAATATATTCGACATAAATTCAACTTCAAGCTTCAAACATATTAAAATGACGAGACCACAAAGCGACAGAGCGTGAAGCAATTAGAACTCACTGAAAATGTGAGCTTAGTATGTTTAAATACATGTAATGATTAAAAATTTCCGACTTGGTTACCATTCTTTGCAATTTCGTCGTTTTCAAAGACTAAGTACTCCAAAAGAATTTGGCATTCGAGCTTAAATTTCTCGTTAGTACTATCTTAATCTAACTCTGCTATGGTTTTTCGATTTATTGAAGCATTTTTGCTCATGAAAA
>JANRMR010184709.1:0-11267 GCA_025434825.1 Bergia sp. 'catenularis'
TAGTAGTAGTAGTAGTAGTAGTAGTAGTAGTAGTAGTAGTAGTAGTAGTAGTAGTAGTAGTAGTTGTAGTGGTAGTACCAGTAGTAATAGTAGTAATAGCAGTAGTAGTAGTAGTAGTAGTAAAAATAACAAGCAAGTATTTTATTAAATGAGAAAGTAGAACAAACTTGTACAGATTAGAAGCACAGTTATTGGAATATGTGACGTCATCAGTGCAATGCCATTGATTACTTATGTTTGGGATTTTGGCTTAGGAAAAATTTATTTTCAACTAAAAAGGAAGTTGGTGTGCGCAGAACACCATGCGCACACCAGTGCGATGGAACACTTTGAAAGTAACAAACACGTCATTGTTTCATACAGGTCAATCAAGCTTATCCACATCTCCGACCTCCCATCATGTGTTCCCGGATAATTTTCGCAGATTTCGGGACCCCACCCCTCGACTTCGGCCTGTCAATCAAACTGTTCGTTGTCAGTCAGATCGTCAATTTATGGGAATTTCTGATCGTGGCTGTTTGGCAGCTGACATATCCGACATTACTACAGTCGATACACGTTCGAATGAGCTGAATTTTGGCTATTCTGCATTAATCGAAGGAGGACCTAAAGGGATTAAAGTATCTTCCAGTGAGAGGAGAACTGCTTTTTGGAATATATTTGGAGATAGGGATCCCGTAGAGGTTTTGTGGCCAGAATTGCCATCTACAAACAATGGACGGCTGGTTAAGGAATGTTACAGAAAGAGGTTGAAAGAAATTGAAGAAAGGGTTTGCCAGTCATCCGATGAAGATTCAGGTCCTCCGAGTTCAGTGGGGAAGAACAGGAGCTCTCGTGAAAGACCTGAAACGCCGAGAAGCAACAAAACAAAGAAGCGAACCACGGAAAATGAGCATGAAAAGATTTACAGGAAGACTGACCGAAAACCAATGCGTTGGCAGGAATCTGGCAGTGAATCAATTTCATCACTAACGGACTCGGGAATTCCATACAGCGAAAATGGTTTGAGAAGGAAACAAAGCAGATCGCACTTCAAATCTCATGAGCATCGGCACCGGGTGTTTGGGCCGAGGAAGCGCGGTGAGCTCGAGGAATACATGAGAGTTGAACAGACACAAACGAGTTCATCTGATGACAACAGTTCTGAAGGAGACTCTTCTAGAACTGCTTGGAGCAATAGTAAACACCAACATGTTTTAGCCAACCAGAGCGTAAAGAGAGAAGCATACGGAAGGTTGAAAGCTCATAACTTCGTAATGAAAGACGGCGAGGCTGGAAGTGAAGCTGACCAATCAGATTCAGGAAGCTTTTCTGTATCTAGCCAGCGAAAACGCTACAGAAATGACGAGCGAGCACGCCGGATCCGGGTATTCGAAACCAACTCAGATTCCGAACATAGCGACGGTGTGTTCCAAAACAGAAGGAGTAAACATTGGGTTACAAAGGAAAATCCCGATCACGAATGGGAGCATGGAACGTGTGAGAGCCACAGTTCTCGTGGAGGACCCTCTTTCAAGAAAGAACCAGTCCCGACAAGCTCCAGGCACCGACACTTTCTAAACAGGGGCAAATGCAGTCACAAATCATGTGATCGTGGGCCATGTGATCATTATCGAGTGCACCGTTCTGGTCAGCGGCAAGTCTGCTGTACTCACAAGGCTGCGGAGGATGACCATCCTTGGGACACTCGTATTGTGCCATCTCCATCATGGGCCTCAAGTTTGGAGAACTTCCGAGGAAGGGATGATGATGACGTCACAACTAGCGATGAGAGCGAGTTCTATGACGTAATGGAGGAAGCTGCATCTACGGATGAGGAGTCTTTTTATTACTGACTGACAGTGAAACAGAATTAGACGCCAACGATTTATAGGATTTTTGAAGATTTAAAGTTAAATGTTCAAAGTTTTTGATAATTACTTGATGCTACAATATTGCCATCATACTGTAAATTCATTTTAAAAGTATAAAATTTTTTCACTGGTTGCATGTAAAAGCGCATGCTTGTGTTTAATAAATATTTTGTATATTTGAATGAATATTTTGAGTTCTTTTATAAAAAATAATTGTTTCCTGCTGTTTTCGTCGATAAACATTAGGAGCAGTTAATCAGTGGCGCTGCTTCTGATGTATTCGAAGTTTGTTTGTTTATCAAACCTTTGGGGAGAGTTAGCGTGCTTAAATGGTAATCTGTTAAGACTCGAAAAAACAGCAGCTAAAATAGTAAAATTTATCTCTTGTAAAATTATTAGTAAAACAGTGCAGGGTTTCTCAGTTATAATTTTACAAAATAACAGTATATGATAAAACTGATGTCTGAGTGTTTCTCTATTTAATATATTTGGGAGAGATTTAAACAAAGTTTTGTTTTGATTTTTTCAATTCATACACTGTTTTGTATTCTATTTTCTTATTATTGCAATTGGTCTTATAACAAATAACATGCAAGGTCAAGTTGAGGACAAAAACCTATAATTATGACAAATCTACAAAAGTAGAACCACTGAAATGAAATTAATGATCATAGCGCAAACATATAGTCCCCTATATTAATTTTCTTGTTGCGGAAATACAGCATCCTCTGAAAAGTATTGGCCGTATTAAAGCCAGTTCACCTTTTTCTGAACACATGTATTTTAATTGCCAACACCATGCATAAACGAAGTGAAACCAGTTATTTTGATTGGTATTTTCCTTCTCTACAATCATGTCCAAAAGTAATGACATCTCTAATTTGTCTGCCTTCTTCAATAGTCGGTCTTCTACATTGAATAGTTCTAACTTTAGATACCACTAAAATAATTGACAGAGCGCTTTTTATAAAACTTGAAATGTTTATAAAAACTATGTCTATCTTCAATTTATGATTTAAACTCATCTTGTTCAAAAATCGTTGGTAAAACTCTGAATTTGGCAACACAAGTATTTAAAATGTTTAGCGAACATTTGATCTATCGGAAGAGTTCACTATTTGAAGGGTTTTTTTAAAAAAAAATAGGTGACTCGCTTTCACTCTGAGATTTTCAGTTCTGTATAGTTTATATATTCAAAATAAATATTTAGTGTCGTTGATCCACAAGAGCACTGAATATCGTGCCAGTTTATAGTTGTATCTTTTAATACTGTCATTTTTTGTACTCCCACTAGAGTTCAATCCTGCACTCGCATTTTATGAGTAACGGGAATTATCGTATCTATGACAACATCAAACTGCTGAGTTTTCTGTCTTCTTTCTTTCTTGATTCCCAACTGTCTATCTTGGAACGGTTTTGCCAAACCTTTCACTGAATCACAGCTAAAGACATAACCACAATGATGGTCTTAAGCTTGTTAATTCTTGGTAGTATTCTGATCCACTGATTTCCCTTCATTTGACCAATTTAAAAGTTATCTTGATGTTTGAAGTCCTCTCGAAAGTGAACGAGTCATTCGCAGCTCTCAAGAGGAGGATGAATCAAATGTAATTTTATAAGTTTCTTCATGTGAATCGGTCGATTCTTGTGTCCTCACTTTCGAGCGCCACAATTGCACGGCTCTCTTCGCACTCTTTTCGTAACTGTTCTCCCCATGGCGCGAAGAAAAATCGCTTCGTCTGCTGCAGTAAAAGTAAAACGCAACTACAACTGACAAACAAAACATCAAATCGTACAAAGCTACGACACAACCAACGCAAATCACAACTCCTCCACTGGGAAAACTGTCGTCGTCAGAAACAACTCTGTTACTTGCGTTTGCGGCCTGTGCTCGAGAGTCGTTCCTTCCCCCCTGACCGACGCCGACGGTTTGGTTTAAAGTGTTTACAGCTCTTAGGAAAATAAAACTTGACAGAAACAACCACAATGGAACTTTCATGAAACCCATCGAAACGAATTTGTTTCATTTAATGCGGACGAAAATTTCCCAGGATATCGAATCGTGCTGCTAATTTCCTTATAAATTCATCCATTCGGCATTAAACTGACGATGACAAATCGTGAATTTCTATTACTCTTTCCGCGGATCAAAATAACGATAATCTGCTTTGCTGTGCATTAAAAGCTGCCCTCACTCATTAAATGTTTAAAATATTTAAATATGAAAGCAAAGCAAACAATAAGGCAGAAACCTTTTAAATTATACAATGCTGTGTTTAAAGGCCATTTTTCATTGTCTTGGAATTACTGCTCGTTTCTTCAGTTTATTAAAAACGTTTAGACAAATACAGCAGCGTCCGAAATTGAAAATTCCCCTTTCCCCGAAAATTTCCCAATAATTTACTATCAATACTGATTAGAAATGCTAAATCAAATTATTTTGACACCACCCCACGTGCCTTTCGTCGCTGAAGATAATTTTAATTTTCGAGTGCGGAAAATAATTGTTACAATGAATGAACTGCTATTCTCAATATTTCGCCGACAAAGAACTGAATTGAAAAGGAAGCTTTGTGTATTTAAGGAGAGATTGTTTTGTATTGACAAGACAGTTCAACTTGGGATATTCATTGCTGTTCTTCAGTAAGCACACTGGGAGTGTTCACAATGAATATAACAGACTAAATCCGGCGTTGGACAGACCGCAAGAGTAGAATCGTTTCATTGCTTTCAATAAAATAGTTTTCAACCGATCACATTTTTTCGTGTTTCTAAAAAAAATCATTAGCGGCGGGAATTAAATCTAGTTTATAGCCATATAACAGAGTTTAACAGCACGAAGTCGAAATTGGCCGTCAAACACATATACACTGTATAAGATAATCATTCATTTCTGATATCCAACTTCAGCATGATTTCCATTGTAGCTTATAAGCGGAACTAAAAGCCAGATATCATTTCCATGGTTTCGATATACGTCGAAGATAAGCCATCAATACCGAACTTTTTAAAATAACGAACGTATATTAACTGATACCGAGTTTACTGGAAATCGGTCTCAACTGGTAAATCAGCTAAAATTGCAGTAAAAACATCGAGCATCTTGCTGAAGATTCAAGGAAGTCTAAACAGTTGCTCAGTTCGAAAAAAAATCGGAAACCCTACCACCTAATATGAATATGCTGTTAAAATATTGTGGTCATTTTCTTAACGAGGTGTACAAACAAAGCTGTTGCCTTGGTGAAACATAAGCTCAAAATGTCAAGTCGTTTTTATGGTCAATTTATTATTCAAAAAGGAAAAAGGCCAACTTCATATCTAAAACATTCTCACTTCACTCTCTAGTTCAGTATTCTTTTGTTTGTTCCAAATACTCACTGGAGCGATACGCTGTTGGACACTCATAATATTTACTCCCAAAATAATGGGAAAAAAACAACAGACAAAGCCTCGTTAAAGCGCCCGACGGTCGAGATATTAAATTATAACACAAAAATTAAAATCTCTTAGAGATGTTGGATTGCATGCACTAATTTAAAGAGGATAAAATCTCTTACACCTGTCGAGTCTTCATTTCGCTTCAGCTGCAATACACATTAAACATGGAATAGCATGGCTGTCAAGAGATTCCACTCAATTTCAACTTTCCAATAAATCTCCTTTTTTTTCTTTGTCTTACCAAGTTTTGAAAGAAAAATAATGAGTTATATTTGGAAAGATGTTTTAACTTACCGAAGTCAATGCAAGTAATACCTTTTCGAAAATGTCTCTCTTCACAGACATTTTTAGAGTTGAGAAAGGAAAGCATTTAACACAGACTGAACGTTATAAAGTGGTTGTTTATATTTTAAAATGAAAATTTCACTCGATTGTTTCTGCCTGCAGGGTTTCAAAATTTTCCTCTTCCTAAGTTGAAATTGCTTTTAGTTTTAGTCGGTTTCAATCGGATTTTCAACTTGCGATAAACTAGCGTTTTATTTGACTGGATGTGAAATTTTGTAAGAAATTGTTGCTGCTGCGGTCGTATAAAAATGTTTAGTTCCTGTCCATGGTCCAGAAGTTAAAACTTGTATTTTTACTGCTTTTTTGCTTCAAAACTAATCACACATTGACAAAACGTCACATTTTCTACAAGCTGAGCAATACAGTTTGATTACAAATTGCAATATGCAAAAACCTGAAATACCCGGTACGGTAAGTGCATAACTTTGAAACCAAGATGCAGGAAAGCAAAAACAATTTTGATTGGCTATTAGAGAAGCATCTGCCAATGAAAAAACAGGCGATGTTGCGCGCGTTTAGACAGGTTGCTAGAAAATTTTCGATTCTCGTTGGTTTTCACATCTGCACCAAAGTCAAGTCTACAACGCAGCTTACTGCACAAGATCACGCCGTGGCTTGACGAGCGCATCATTTATGCGCGGGCTTGACAGACATAATGTTCGTAAATTGCCCAGCAATTTGTTTAAGAGTTTATGTTCTCGAATGGGAAATTTAGCCCAAAACACCGCCCACCACATTGACTTACGTTATATGGATTTTATGACGGTAAAAACGTACTCTACGCGTTATTATACATAGATAGGTCATTTTCAGGCAAATCTATTACCCATCAACCAGTTTCAGTTTGCAATGGGGTACCAACTTGCCAAATTTTGACCGATTTTCGACGGTTTTCAGATTTGCACCAAAATCGAGTATGTACATGCAAGGCTTGACACGTACATTAATTTTAGGTGGGTTCAGGCGGACATGTTCGCCACTGCCTTGCAACAACCTGCCAAAGTTGAGTTGAGAGTTGTCTTCGGGTAAGGGATTTCCGCTAAAACAACGTCTATAACACTGTAGGCTTAAGTGATATGAAATTTCTGACGTCGTAAACGTAATCTACGCGCCATTCGAATTCTGCGTAAGATGTATCTTTTTCAGCAATCAATCCTTCTGAAAAAGTCGGATCTTTGCAAAGGGGTACCACCTCGACGGTGCAAAAATATACCGATTTTTGATGATTTTCAGATTTGCGCCAAAGTTGGGTATACGGCGTAGTTTTACGCATAATGTCATATATAGGACGTGACTTGACATGTACATTAATCCCAGGCGGGTTTGGATGATGTCATGTCCGCCAATGCTTAGCAACGGCCAGACAAAGTTGAATTAATTGTTCGTGTTGGGGTCCAGATGACTATGCCACAACACTGCTTATAACCTTGTGACCTAAGTGATGCCGTGATCTTCATATACGCCTGCACACCGTTGCTCCACATGCAACTATTTTATTATTTGAGATCTGCACTCAGTTAAACATTCAAATAACAATTATAAAAACATTCAAATAATAATAATAATAATAATAACAATAATAATAATAATAATAACAACAATAACATAAATAATAATAATAATAATAATAATATTTCGCATAATTCATATATATTATCTCATTCTAAAATCAGCTTAAATCATATATATTATCTCTTTTAACTGATCTTGGTTGAGCTATTTTGGGTCATACTTCCAGTCTTCGTCAATAGAGGTAATTTCCCTGGCCACTCATACATAGGAAGACGAACGTCGGTTGTTCAGTTAATTTTGTGTTTGAAATACCTTGAGCCAGCTCTCATTCACCTTCCAAATATAGTATCACGACAAAGTAGTAATTCTGACAGGCGAATTCACAATAAGAAATTAGTCTCCGAATGAACACGAAGAGTTCAGTACACCAGTCAGCTCTTCTACAGACACAGCTCAGACATAAGTTTCCAGAGAGTAGTTTTCGGTAATGTATGGATTGGGAAAGAAAAACAAAATCAGAAAGGTTGTCTGACTTCACACGATATATTGCTGATTAGTCTCCAGAAATAACTTGAGGGAAGTCATGACGTGCAGTCCAGCATATTAACTACCTCTTACAACAAGGGCCAGCTCAAACAGAGGTTTCCGGAGATAAATTGGCGGCAATATACCGATTGGTTTAGGAGGATCAACAAGCAAGAATGTCGTTCACGATATATAGGTAATAACCTGACGGACGCTTATCGATTACCGAGAGCACGTACAATCCAGTGCTAGTTGCCTCTTACAACAGAGCCGGCTTAGACACAGGTTTCAGGAGACACTCTTGATGGCAATATGTCAATTGGAAGGAACAGAATCCGTTGTCAAGTATATTACAAAACAGGGATAGCTCATACGTCAGTTTCCGATAATAACTTGTTGGTAATATATCGATTGGGAGGACCAAAATCTGGTATCAGGTACATAACAAAACGTACGTACCTCACACGTCAGTTTCCGGAGATAATTTGACGGCAATGTATCGATTGGGGGAAACATAGTCTGGTCCCAGATCTTCCGATGTAAAGTCCGACGACGACGTTGATGGACCTGAACTTAGCTTCGATCTCCACATATCGCCCGAACTATACAGCCGATGCCACGGGCGCAATCGGTTTGAGGAGGTATCAGATTTGTCGGAGACAAAACTAGAAGAGATTGAAAGTCTGGACGGAACCGCCGGCCCGTTGCTTGTGCGACGGTCTCCTTGAGGTGAGTCGAGAAGACGCGTTTCGGAATCTGCGGAGCGATCAGAGTCTGTGGATTTCTTACTGTGTGTCCTGCTAACAAACCTGTCCATGGACATCTGCACGTCTTTGTAGGTCAATCCTGGAGCATCACTCGCACTATGATCATTTGGTGGAGATTCCATGTAACTCGTCTCGATTAAAGCGACGATGTCTGTATATGATTTCGATTTGCTATCTTCATCGTTTAGTTTATTTTCTGAATGATCGGATATCTGTTGCTTCATTTCGTGTACTTGCGGCCCAGGCACCAGTTTAGTTTCTGTTTTTTCCACTTTGGAGAGATTCACCTCAGGTGATGAAACTTCGGCCATTTCGGTATCTTCTCTGAGCTTAACTTCGTGCGGTACAAGGGCCTCCTCTCCATCGACAATTTCTTTCATCTCAATAATCACATCACCAGTTTCACCCAATAAAGCTGTATCTTGCTGAGACTCCTCTTTGGATCCTTCCTTTCCTGACGTC
Organism: Bergia sp. 'catenularis'; assembly: GCA_025434825.1. NCBI lineage: Eukaryota > Metazoa > Cnidaria > Anthozoa > Zoantharia > Parazoanthidae > Bergia > Bergia sp. 'catenularis'. The sequence goes on from JANRMR010184709.1 coordinate 8,903, forward strand.
ACACACGCAGCCGCACCTCGCTTAAAACGGGCCCCAATCTTGTAGGGAGCTCGTGAGGAGAGCTTGGGCTTACCCCTCATTGTAGTTCCCCGTTGATGTCCAAAGGGTGAATCCAGAGAGTCCATAGTTGAGCTCTTTCCCCCCTGTTCAACCGAGGACTCAAGCGGACGTTGTTTACACAGCAATCGTTTTCGTCTTTTCTCAGCTCCCCCGGCAGATCCCGTAGGAGACTTGGGAGAAACGGGGATACTTTCCTGGGGTTTCTGCGAGAAGGTTACCGTCTTCTTGACTTTAAGACTGTCTTGCTGCTTGATTTCTCCTGGTTTTGTTTGGTCAGCGGCATCGCGTTCGTCAGACGTGCTGGTCTTAGGTGAGCTGCAAGGGAAACAAAATTACAGGAGATATCTAACTGAAGACGCTCAAAAAAGATACAAAGCTTTGAACAAAATCGTAAAGATCAGCTGTACTGAAGAAACTGCATCACTCTAAAGATTATCCAACCCTGAAGCATCGTACTGAATCAAACCAAACAAAAGCGATTAAACGCCAATTTTGTCGTCTATCTCTGCAATAAGTAAACTTTATCTAGTTCAGTTAGTATCGAATGCATACTGTATTAGGAGCAATTTTACCACTAAAGATAGTCAATCAGTTAGAAAACTTCAGCTTTTACCTAATATAAGCGACCCCTTAAAAATCCGGATTGCTAATTTGAACCCCTTAAACAACAGGGTAATACCGTTGTTGTGGTCTGTTAACTGAGGGCGTAGTGTGGACGGGAAACATTTTCAAAATTTAACTTTTTGAAAACGATAACTTAGTAGTACCTTTTTGTTTTTATCATTTTTTTTTCCTTTTTCGGTCGGATCTTGACATTTTAGGAGCTTTTATCATTGAAGTGTGGGCAGAAAACATTTTATCAGTTTTCCAGTGAGGGCAAAGTGAAACTTCGTGTTATGAGAGTGAAAACACAGTTTTCAAAATTATCCGAGGTAGTGTGGACGGGTTCAATCAAATCCAGATCAAACCATGCAAGGTCCTAGTTGTTCAAAGACTTGCTAAAGCTGTCCAGTGGATAAACCCTTATATCTACCTTCAGACAAAGCTTACCCTGTTTTCTGTTCACTATCAAGACGCCCGCGGGGTGGAGCGTTAAGGATCAGGGGTTTCAATTCAGTTCTGTCTTCCTCCTTCTCCACCAGTGCTCGGTTCTCTCTCAGCGCGGACAGCTCGTCCAGGAAGCGCTCGGTGAACGCCTTCCGACAACAAACTTCTAGTTGAGGGTTTTGAACTTTCTCCAGTATTCGTTGTTTAAGAGCAGTCTCCGGTACGGTATTGTGACTGACGGACATCACCTGTACGTTGGTGCGGAAGAAAAGATGAAATCAATGTGTTCCAACAATATTTAGTGCCGTCAATGTTAACTAAATTCTTCATTGTCACATGGCCACATGTTGATATGAGCACTGGCAAACACAATAAGAGCGATTTTGAGTAACTTTAACCTTATTATTCTGTGATTTGTATCATTGCAATTTGTTTATTTTGTATTATAAATTGATGGTATAAAGATGGTAATGTTTTTCTTATAGGACAGTTAGACGAGAAAATAACGGATGTATGTTATGCTAACGCTGATACTGGGTTACTGAAAACTAGAGATACTTAGCTTCACAGGTCATGCAGCTTTCAGATAAACAAATTTAAGGCCTTTTCTGCCGGACTTTTTAAAGACCAAAATTGAGAAAATTTAAGACGCTTTTTACTGTTCACAGTTGTAGTTTCCAATAAAGAAATTGGCAAACATTCTTGGCGTAACACAAATAAATACATCAGTGAAACAGCACAATTCTTATTTCAGTAACTTTACTTTGAAACACTAATTGAAAAATGGCAAACTTGTAGTAACCGAACAATATTTTGCAAGTAGCTAGAGTTTGGCCTAAAAACCAGAATTCTGAAAACATACATGTATGTTTCATTCATGTGGAAATTAAGACATTTTAAGGCTAAACCACTAAATCTTGTTAATTAAGGAATTTTCTGGGCCTTAAAATACATAAACTAAAATACCACTTCATAAGACTTTTTAAGGATCTGCGGGGAACCTGAATACGATCTTTTAACTTTTGTTGCACAGTTAAACGAACACAAACGAAAGAATGCGGTACTATCACTGATGCGTAGTGACTATGACAGCTAAAGATACTTCCCTTTGACCACCTTTCAGTTGTAACGCACTTTGGAAGTTGGGAGGTGTGAACACAGTGGCATAGCCAGGAGTTGCCAGGAGGAGTGGGGTGGGATTGATGGGATTCTAATTTAGGATAATTCCTATGAGTTGCTCCAAGTTGGAGAGAGGGGG
>JANRMR010184720.1:0-20617 GCA_025434825.1 Bergia sp. 'catenularis'
AATAACTAAAAACCGGTTCCAAAATGTGTAATACGGTGGGATATTTGTACTCGTTCCAGGCCTAAATACAGGTTTTTTGTACTCCACGGCCAGCAGTTGGATAATAAAAAAAATATTATATTTGTAAAATTCGTTTTGACTGTAACTGAAAAGGCCCAAAAGTAACTGGCAATAAAGTAAAAACACAGGATACAATAACAGGATTTTTGACTTTCTTGGATAATATCGCTTCTCTTGATTCTTAAACTAAAATTGTCTTACCATTAAAGAAACTCAGCGATATTACATACTAACCAGGTTTTTCACGTATTTGTCTGGCAGTAGACTCTACTCGAGCAAGCATGTTTGAGGAGGATTGTACTCGGAAGATATCCTTTGGCCTATGTACAACTGGCAAGAGTTCTTGACTACTAGGATCTTGTCCGATGGCTAAAATGAATGTTTGGGCCCCTAGATTAAGGAGTGGTTTAATGGCTTCACTAAGGTCTTTTCCGCCTGGAGCCTGTCTTCCTGCTGTCAATAAGACTACGATCTTTCTACCAATTCTTCTCGTTGAAGAAAGCATCTGTGCAGCATGCTCAAGAGCTAAGTCCATTCTTCGTGGCTGTCTGAGAAGCGTTGCTCTGTCAACCTTTCTATTAAAGTCAGGTTCTGTAAAACTAGAAATTGTGTAAGGTCGTTCGCCATAGATTACTGCACCGCCCCATGGACCGCTTGGAGATATATTAAAGTTATACGCGAGTGACTTCACGAAGGCCTTCTGATTGTTTAAGACTTCCTGAGTTACAAGCTGCGATGCATCCATCATAAATACCACCTCTGTTTCGTCTGGCAAGGGGCTTGTTGGATCTACAGAACAAAAATACACAGTCAATAAGAGTTTTAGACAAACCGAAATCTTGTAACTGCATTTACGTATAACCTTTATTTAGAAGGAAATCAAGAATGTCGTTTGCAAATCTGTTTAAGATGCATCAGATCCAAATTTCTTTACAATACAATAAATGAATCGTTTTCAAAGTTCAGTTGAAAGAAGCCACTAAAATCGAATTTGAGCATGGAGATGAAACAATAAACAAACAAAACGAGTTACTACTACCGATTTATAAAAATGAATAATAATTTGTATATATGCCAAAAAGGTTGAGTTTTCCGTTCAATGTGACCAGCTAGCTTTCGTTTATTTTGATATGACACGGGAGTAAAATGAAAGTTTCTTAAACTGAAATATCATAGACTGTTTTCTCAAATTGCAAATCGTTGTCCAATCGTCAGCCTTTTTCTTACTTTAAAATTAAAAAAGGTTCAACAAAATTGCATACCGCGTTTCTTGTGGATTTTCTTTGCAATATCACGTGACTGCAACGGAAGGTCCTCAGCTCTTGTAACACGGAAGACGTCCTCCGATCTGTGAACAACTTGGAGTATTTCCTGAATATTAAGTTGCTGCCCAATATCCACCACAAATGTTTGAGCACCAAGACTTTGCAGTGACTTTGCGGCTTTTCCAATCTGATCAGTTGAAGACAATTGGCTGCCCGCTGTTAGCAGAATCACAATCTTTCTACCATCCCGGCCTGATCTAGTTAACACCTGAGCTGCGTATTCAAGGGCTCTGTCAATTCTTCTTGACGCTTTTAAGAGAGTTATATTATCAACGCGTCTATTGAAATCTTGTTCGCCAAAACTTGCTATTGTACTGGCCCGGTCAGCGTACACCATGGCAGTACTTCGGGGTCCTGTTACTGAAATGTTGAAATGCTGTGCAAGAATTTTAATAAACTCTTTTTCCCTTGTTAAAACATCTTTATTAACATCTTGTGAAGCATCCACAAGGAAGACAACATCTGTCGCACGGTTCAGTGGGCTTGAAGGAGGATCTGTTTGAAATAAGTGAAAATCAAGATAAAAAATGAGCTCTAAGCTTGACTAAAATAACTTCTAGAGGGAGGGGAAACGTTACTGGTTAGTTGGCACTTGAATCCATCCACCTGAGGGAGGGAACAATATCATCCTCCGCCTGACCTTTGCCTCTTAGAATGAAGCCAACAATTTCTTTGTTTATATCTACAAAATGCCATATTTCTTGAAAGCATGATTTTATTATACAATAAACAACGTGCGGAAAAAAGCAGAAGACAAAAAACAATGTTGTTCTTATATATAAAACACAAATAACAGTATTAATAATAAAATAATAATATATGATAATAATAATAATAATAAAAGTTATAATAATAATATCAAGATATATAGGGTTAAGGCTTAGTTAAGGTCTTAAATTAACAGGAAAATTTAAAATCCTAAGGAAACTTGTCTTTAAAGTGGCTCTTTCATGGCTAAATCAATGGATTTTCTTTTTTTAAGAAATTAAATTTTCACGTTATTTATCCAAATAATTTCAAAAGAAAACATCTTAATCCACTAAAAAGACATTAATCGATCACTTCTGCTAAGGATTTATGCATTTTAAAACAATTTATTACATTGTGTTCCGGCCCGGAACACAAGAATTGACAACTACAATCCAACTTAATTGCCTCCTAAAACATCCCATCCATAGCATTTATTTCTTGAAAGCCTTAGATTGGTATCTGAACAGTGTCTGTTGACAGATATTTTAGCTTGAAACACGTTTTTTGTCAATAAATCCCCGAGCGTGCGTGAAGCCGTGAAAGGGCTCTTATAATTTATATAAATAATAAAATAATCAACAATATATGGTGGATTGGATAGACGTAAAACATCTTAAACGTAAAGGGAGAAAAATTGACCCCATTTCTGACCTAAAACCTTAAGTCTTAAAATAATGAACACGAAAAACTCGTAGCATCTATAGTACCATTAGGGGCACATCTTTTATCGTTAGTTGGATATTGTCATCTTTTAAAACTTATGGAAAATTTGTACTTTATTCTGCAATTAATTTTTTTCCTATTTGAACCTGTCATTTGCTTTTATTTTGCTAAGAAATAAAATTTTCAAAAACTCCAAGATGGGGAAAAGCAACAGTTCTTAACGAAAACCTGATTACTGTCGTGTCAGGTAGTTAACTCGGCAAACGTGAACGCCAAATGGCCAACTTTGTGTGTAATGGACTGACGTATTGTGAAAAATAATTTGGCCGTTCGAAGGTTAAAACAGGATCATTGCATACGTTGGGTATTATATGTAGGACGTTACCTGGTTTGTCGCGGACCGCCTTGGCAATGGTCCCTGACTGAGATAAGAGGTTAGTTGTTTGTCGAACTGTAAAGAGGTCCTGTGGTCTATCAACAACTGGACTTAACTCATTACTATCGGGTTCCTGTCCAATGCTCACCACAAAAGTGTGAGCTCGGAGACGCCGGAGAGGTTTTACAGACTCGGCAAGAGAATCAGCACCTGGCGACTGTCTGCCTGCTGCCAGAAGAATCACAATCTTGCGTCCGGTTCGCTTTGACCTTGTCAACAGAGCTGCAGTTTGCTGGAGGGCGGTATCTATTCGTCGAGGCTTTCCAAGTAGGGTTGCGCTGTCGATTCTGTCATACAGATTAGATGCAGTGAAATCTGAGACGATGTATGCCAACTGGTCGTACATCAGAACACTTCCGTAAGGGCCTTTTGGCGTGACTGTAAAATGTCTAGCCAATGCTTTCACGAATGACTTCTGTTTGCGGTACATATCTGGTGTTACCCCCAGAGATGAGTCCATCAGGAACACGACTTCTGTATCGGGCTTTAGAGGGTACTTTTCAGTTACCACCACTGTAATTAAACAAATACGAATAGAACGTGATTCATTTTCTTGTGCAGCGAATTATTAGGTATAAATTACGTCGATACTTTCAAATGACAATATTCGACATTGCGTTTTGTGTTTTAATAAACACTGAAATCAACTTAAAAAGATTAGCGGTTTAAAATTATACCACCGTGCGTTTGCAACATTCCTATAAGTTTCGCCACGTGATCACATCTCTTGATGCTTATAAACACTCCTTCTTTAAAATATAAATTCCTCACTGAGATAAGTTATGTGAGGAAGAAAATATTTGACATGTCTAAAACTTAGTATATCTTTATCATCTAGTTATCACTGAAAATATTGGCCCCAGCTGCAGGTGATATTTTATCCACCTCTTTGAGGGTCAGTTTACGCTTTTCCCATTTGGACTAAACTACCACGCATGTGAAACCAAAGTTGGTGGATAAACAAGTCAAGAAAAAATAACAGTAAAATCAATTACTCACTTTCACGATAAACTTCAAAAATAATGAGGAAACCAATGAAATTTGCTTTATTTTGAAAAGATGCACTTTTATCCAGGACCTGTCAAAGTCAAAACGTGGCCACGAGATGCATCACAATTGGTCTAGAAAAATTCTTAAGTGCGTTTTGTATTACTATGCTACCTGGTTTGTCGCGGATTTTCTTTGCAATGCGAGGGGCCTGTGAGGGAAGGTTTTGGGGTATCCCAACTTTGAACACGTCTTGTCGTCTATCTACCGCAGGCGTAATTTCGTTATCATCCGGGCGACTTCCAATTGCTACCACAAATGTCTGCACTCCAAGGTTTTGCAGAGGCTTTACAGCCTCACTGAGAGGCTTCACATCTGGCTGTACTGCCTGTCGGCCTGCTGTCAACAAGATCACAATCTTCCGGCCGTCTCGACCCGATCGTTGAAGCAGACGTAGAGCTTGTTCCAAGGCCTCGTCCATTCTTCTGGGTAGACCTATGAACAAGGCTTTCTCGACTTTGTCTTTCAGGTTTGCACTACCAAATGGTACTATCGTGTACGCAAATGAGTCGTACATTATCACAGCTGCTTTTGGACCCGTTGGTAATAAATTGAATTGTGTTGCCATGGAAACAATAAATTTCTTTTGCATTTCGTAAACATCCGGGGTTACCCCCTCTGATGCATCAAGTAGGAAAACTACGTCAGTGTCACGCCTGAGTGGTGTCAAAGGAGCTGCAACGTAAGAAGCGGAAATAAGTTTGTTCAAATATTACTTCAGTTCAAGTTACTCTACACTACTGTACTGTACTGTACTGTACTATACTGTACTAAACAGTACTGTCCTACACTGCATTATGCTCTACACTACCCTACACATCTCTACTACCCTACTCTGCTTTATTCTACTCTATTCTACTCTATTTGTCTCTATTAATCTTTATTCAGCTTCATTCTAATGTGCTGTAATGTTTTCTGTTTTGTTTTGCTTTGCTTTGCTCTACTTTACTGTACTGTATTTTGTTTGCTTTTGTTCTATCTGTTCTGCTGTACATAATTTACTTTACTCCTAATATAAGTCACTCTTCTCTGCCTAACAAATACAGCAAAAGTCAAGTACAGTCAACTCTTTTTATCTCTTACAATTTCGGGAGTTGCATAACTTGATCGTCTTCACGAGGGTGCTCTTTTTATGGAAAGTTTTATGGTCCATGAGGGAATGCCCCCAAATTTATGTGTTTTGTTTTAAGAAAAAGTATTTCTTGCGAAAGGAGAAGTTCAACACAGTCAGATTTAAAACGAAAATAAATAAGAAAACCATTTTAAAACATGCAAGCACTTATATTTATTGGCTGTTAATTTATTAACTAAAATAATTAAGGCAGTGATAACATTAAAATTGAGCAAAAAAAGTACATTAAGTGAGAGTTGACGGTACTGTTTTCCAAAAAACTGATACTCCATTATTCTAAAATAAAGACTTTTAACGTTGTGCAGTTAACGCTCCTTTTTTCTTAATTATGCAAAAATTAAGATTCTTGATTATCTACACGAACTGTTTACTTTGGTAGTTAGAAAATGTTAAGGAAAATGAGTTAATATTTCAAGAGGTTTTACTTTTCTTACCAGGCTTTTCAAGTATCGTCTTGCCAATTTCCCTAGACTTCAAAGAGAGTTCATCGTGGGAAGGTGCTAGGAAGATGTCTTGTTGCCTATCAACAAAGGAAACCAGCTGTCGGAGGTCAGGCTGTTGCCCAATTGCCACGGCAAATATCTGTACGTCCAGGTCGCGAAGACGTTTGATTGCCTCATCAAGAGACTTTCCTCCAGAGGTTTGTCTCCCAGCAGTCAGGAGGATAAGAATTCTTCGACCCTCGCGGCCTTCAGTTTTAAATGTCTGTGCAGCGTGTTCAAGAGCTTTGTCCATTCTTCTTGACGTATTGAGAAGCGAAGCTCTCTCTATTCCTCTTCCAAAATCGGGTTCTTGGAATCTAACTATTGTGAAAGGATTGTATCCATATGAGACTGCACTACCACGCGGTCCGGTCGAAGAGATGTCGAAGTTAAGCGCAAGCGTCTTAACGAACTCCTTCTCTCGCTTCAAAACATTTTCCGTCACTCCTCTCGATGAATCCACTAAGAAGATCACGTCGGTACCACGTTTCAACGGAGAAAGGGGCACTGAAAAAATAAAATAGTGTCAAAAACATTATAAGAGTTAGTTTTCAAGTTATCGGTAGCAGTGTCCAACCTATATATCTAACTTTTCACGCCTAGACACAGCCCGTATAACTTAAGGGCAGGAGATTTAATGTTAAGCAACCTTCGTATAACAACTTATACTGGACAGTTCGTTCTCCGACATAATTTCTATATGGAATCAACTGCATTATTACAGTTTGTTCTTGTTAGTATTTTTATTGTGGATTTCATCAGTACATATATGTCGTGAATAGTTCCAAGCACTCTTATCCAACTATTAATGTAAATATTTAATCCCCCTCTTTTAACCTTGTAATTATTGCTTCACTGTAATTGTTTTTAAAGTCGAGCATTTTAAACTTGAGCCCTTGGCTCGGGAGAGTTGGAAACCACTTTCCATTTAATGAACATAAAACAAATTGTTTTGTAATGTATAAAATACATTGTGAGTATTAGACATAAACAATACTTCATATCAAATTGAAGGCTATTTGAGAAATTTCAAACTAACGAGTTATTCTACAAACAGCTATTACTGCAATTGTTCTTTTATTTGCTGCCTTCAAGCAAACAAGCTCTATAAAAAAAAACAACGGCCTATCCAGTGTTGAATAAAATAACTTGAAATGCTTAGATCCAAGTTAGCAGAAGCGCTTTTTGCTTGGGCTTTTTTATGCTGTCCTTAGTTCAGAATTAAAACCTCTGAATTACGATTCTCAAACTCCACACACGGCGATGTTAACAAATTTCACAGCAAACCTGAAGGAAAGATATTAACATAAAAACATAAACCACGTTTTAACTTTCACAAAAATTACGGAAGCCAGGTGTTGACTGTTCGATAGAGGAATTTTTGTAGTCACAGTTGTAAAAGTAATGGATCTGAATGCAACTTTACCTGGTTTATTGCGAATATTCGTGCTTATACCCTCTACTTGTGAACTTAGGTCATTGTGAGATGCTACAGGGAAGATGTCTTGTCTGTGTTTTACAATGGCTGCAAGTTCTTGGCTATTGGGGTCTTGTCCAATAGCAATTACAAATGTCTGCGCACCAAGTCTGTGCAGTGACTCCATTTCCTTATTTAGAGGTTTCCCATCACGTTCCTGCCTCCCAGTTGTTAAGAGCACCACAATCTTGCGACCATTGGAAGCACGTCCAAATGCAGAAAACATCTTTGCAGCATGCTCTAACGCTTTGTCAATTCGTCTGGGTGTTTTTAAAAGAGAAGCCCTACCAATGCGGCCATGGAAGTCGCTTTCAGTGAAGCTTGCCACAGTAAACGGGTCGCGACCGTATATCACAGCACCACCACGGGGGCCCTTGGGCGAAATATTGAAGTTCTCGGCAAGCTTTTGCACAAATTCCTTTTCTTTAGAGTAAACATTGTCCGCTACTCCAGTTGAGGAATCCACCAGAAAGATGACATCTGTTCCCTTCTTCAAGGGAGCTGTTGGTACTAAATGAAATAAAATTGAAAACACAAGGTAAAGCTGGAGCGCAATCATCTCTGTTCTTTAAGATTGCTTTTCACCACGTAGACAGATTTCTAGTTACAAGGAGACACTGTACGCTAAACTGTAATCAATATATAATAAATACCTTTAAGGGGCGCTTAAAAATTTAGTTTTTACTATTTACCAAAGAAATATTAAGATAAATAACCTCATTCCAAAAAATAAAAACAAAACAGAAGATACATAAAATTGTGTTTGAATATCTCGTGTTGACAAATACTTTAGTTTTTAACTTTATTTTCTTGAAAAAGATTCCCGTGAAAACTATTAGCATTTAAAGGTCAGAAATATTTACTCCATGTCTTGACGGTCTGTCAAATTTATAAACCCCTCTAAACTCACTCTTACAATTGAAAATCTACACCGGTTATATAACTTCCCATCTACGTGAAAGTACAAAATGAAGAGAGACAATCTAATGTTGCTTCCTCAAAATTTTACTAATAACTACCTTTAGTTGGCCTTTCTAAAAACTAGATACACGAATGAGAGTAACTTTATGAGCAAGTATGATCATAAGCAAACTTTAAGAATGCAAAGTTTCCTTTTTTGCTAAAGCAACAATCATTTGTTGAAGTTAAAAACAGTCTTCAACTTGAATCCCACTGTTCTACGATACTCACTGGGCTTATCTCGGATGTGTCTTCCAATTTGTTGAGTCCTTGAGGGAAGTTCATTGGGTGATGCCACAGTGAAAACGTCACGACTGCGGTGAACAGCCGCTACAAGTTCTTGATTGACAGGGCCTCGTCCAATAGCAACAACGAATGTATGAGCACCAAGACGTTCAAGGGGTTTGACAGCCTCCTCAAGAGATTTTCCTCCAGGTGACTGTCTACCTGTTGTCAGAAGAATGACAATTTTGCGACGCCGGTCAGAGGCTGCCAAAACCTGAGCCGCGTACTCCAGAGCTCTGTCCATTCGTCTTGGGGTTCCTATCAGTGCTGCCCTATCTACACGTTCCAAAAGATCAGTTGCCTCAAAGCGGTTAAGCGCAATGGCTTTGTCACCGTATATCACGGCAGTTCCTCTCGGACCCGCTGGGGCAAGGTTGAAATTGGTAGCCAAGGTCTTTACAAACTCTTTTTCTCTCTTGTACAAGTCATTCGTTACCCCTCTTGAACTATCAATCAGAAAAACAACGTCTGTTTCACCTTTGAGAGGTGTTGAAGGTGCTAAAACAGTGAAATATAAGAAAAAATTAGTAAGGCAACCGATTTGTTAACACTTATTAGATCAATTGAAAAATCAAAACTACGTCTTACTCTTTGCTCGCACGCGTTATTTTAATCAATCGATATTTGTGTTTCTTGTAGGGAAACCCTTTCTTTTCTATTTGTTTCCCAGTTAATTAAATTACTTACGTGGATTATCACGGATGTGCTGCCCGATCGGTCCTGCTCTTGTAGGGAGATCATTAGATGATGGAACTGGGAAGATATCCTGGATACGTGAAAAAGATATTGATGTCAAGCGTTTTTTCAGTTTTATATACAGACAGTTGCCGACCATTGTCAATAAGTTAAATATGGTTTGTTTTGGTTGTAATGTGGCAGGCCCTGAAGCTAATAAACACGGTCATGGATGAAATAATTTCATAGTATTGGATCTTGAGAGATTCTCAAGTTTAATATAGATCGATACTAGTGTATAAAATTTAATGGCTTAACAAATTACTCTTTCAGATTTTAGATTCAGAGGACTTTTGTTAGCACCTTATACCAAATAGCAGAAACGAAAGAACAATTTTTGCTCGTGTAGAGAACGTACTTTGAATCTTTGCACTATGCGTGCTAGTTCGCCTTTATTTGGGTCTCGTCCGATTGCCACGACGTACATTTGAGCGTCCACATCACGCAGCTGCTGTACAGCATCGCCAACTGGTTTGCCTGCAGACTGTCTACCTGCTGTCAAAAGGATGATAATCTTGCGTTTCCCAACAGAAAACTTGAGTACATCTGCAGCATGTTCAAGCGCTTTGTCCATTCTCCGCGTGGTATTGAGAAGGGAGGCACGATTTACCCTGACCTTGAAATTCCGTTCCGCGAAGCTGGATATCGTGCTGGTGGTACTGCCGTATATAACTGCAGCTGCACGTGGTCCTCTTGCGTTGATGTTGAAATCTCCAAATAAAGTATTCACAAACTCTTTCTCTTTCTTATAAATATCCTTTGTTACTCCACGGGAGGAATCGATCAGGAATACAACGTCTGTCCCTCGCTTGAGTGGAAATGCAGGCACTTATTAAGAATAAAAAGGAAAAAAAAGATTTTGTATTAGCATCCGAATTAAGCTTTGTCCTTGAGGGGTTGTTTGTCATACACTTTACACATTTGCGTTATGGAGTAGAAAGCCATGTCCAATTTTTGATTTTCTAGCACTGAAGCCTGAATCAGGACAAAAAGGATCTCAAAAAAAACCCCAAAAACTCGAAAGTTGTAAAATCCCGCGAACATTTCAGCATAACAAGGGGAAACGGCTCTTCGAGGTAGAAGGAACCTGAAAAATTAAAAGGTTCAGTTTTTAAGGATTCTGTTTCTCTATGTCCATGACGGTAAAATACCTCAGCAATATATGTGTGTATTAGAGGCATACAGTATATTTTCCTACCTGGCTTATTACGAATTGTCCTTGCAATTTCCATCGTCTGGGAGGGAAGGTCCTTTGGGACTCGTACGCTGAAAAGATCCTCTGGTGTATGAAGAAGGAGAGAAAGATCGCGATTATCTTGACTTTCTCCAACTGAAACTACGAATATCTGTGCTCCAAGTGCATGGAGTGGTTGAATAGCCTCGTTTAGGGGTTTGCCCCCGGCAGCTCGTTTACCTGCTGTTAACAGTACCACAATCTTACGACCAGCTCTCCCCGATGTTTTGAAGATCTGGGCAGCATGTTCGAGGACTCTGTCTATTCTCCTTGGCGTATTCAAAAGTGATGCTCTTTCAATTCGGCTTTCAAGATCTCGCTCGATGAAACTAGCGATGGTGTAAGGATTGTCTGCATACATCACTGCCGCTCCACGAGGGCCAGATGGAGAGATATTGAAGTTAACGGTTAAGCTCTTGACAAACGCTTTTTCTTTATCTAAAATTTCCTCTGTTACCCCTCTTGATGCATCCAACAAGAAAACAATATCGGTCCCTCGGTTCAGTGGAGTTGCAGGAACTAAAAGAAAGAAAGGAATATATGTCAAGCCAATGTACTGTCAAACAGCTGTAATGTTTTTGAAATCTCCTGCAAGTAAAAGTTCTTTAAAACTAAAATTTCAAACTTTACATCACTGCTATAATTTATCTTATGTATCACACTTTCTCATAGTTAAACATTTAAATAATTTCATGAAGTCTCGAATAAACGTCTGCTTTGTTTAATTTTATTTAATTTGGACTAGAAAACATACTTTCATGTCTAATAGTAGAATAAAACTCCGGATAACCGTTTTTTCCCTTCCGCAAGTCGTTTCTTCAAAGCTATAATTTATTATCTGATCGATAATAAGAAATATCAAAACGATTCATAAGGAAAACTAGGTCATAATCGAAACTAAAAGGATCTTCACTTAAATCGGCAATCTACAAACAAACGAAAAATATACAATGCTACAAATAGTTTTTAGACACTATCTGAAGAATAACTTCGACATCTTTGCAACTACACACAATTAAAGCCAACAACAATGTTTTTCGAACGTATTGAAGTTTCATACCAGGTTTCTCACGAATGCTTTTTGCGATTGGCCGCGATTGTCTTTTAAGGTCGTTTCCAGATATAACTCGGAATACATCTGTAGGCCTATCCACAACATAATACAGCTCTCGGGTGTCTGCTTGACGTCCAATAGCCACCACAAACGTCTGAGCACCAAGCTCGTACAATTGTTTTTGAGCTTCATCAAAATAATTTCCACTTGCGTGTTGCTTGCCAGTTGTCAGAAGTATCACAATTTTTCGCCCATCGCGTCCTGTAGCTCTAAGAGTCTGTGCTGCAAGCTGCAAGGCTTTGTCACTTCTTCTTGGTGTTTTAAGCAAAGCAGCGCTGTCCAACTGGTCAATGAAATTTCGCTCATTAAATCCTGCCAGAGTAAATGACGCATTGCCGTATATGATAGCACTTCCACGAGCACCAGAAGGATTAATGTTGAAATGATTGACAAGTGATTTGACGAACTCTTTCTCTTTATTGAAAAGGAAAGGAGTTACACTTCTGGATGCATCAAGCAGGAACACAACGTCGGTATCGCGACTCAAAGGACTATAAGGAACTGAAACAAATTCATAAAGATATGAGTATTAAGTAAACAATTGAAACAGCTACGGTAAACTTGGCCAGTGATAGCTTGTGAAAGCAGACAGCTTTTATTCCGCAGGGGCTTCGACGAAAGAAAACGAGTTCTTAAACAAAAAGGCGTCTGCTCTCCAATGTATATGCTAATGATTTGTACGTATTTACAACTAAAAGATGACAGAACCAAGAATGTGTCCGAGGTTAGCGAAATTTGGAGATCTAAGAGCTCCAGGTTCAATCAATGTCTATCGAGAGGGAATGGGGCGGGTTTGCAAGTTGCAGGACAAAATTGTCACGAGTTCGCACAATTGCTGTAATTTGTAGTTGTTCGAGTAATTTGTTTTCAGTTTGATTTTAATTGAAATTGAAATTTGAAATGGCAGGAACAGTAATAATGATTATAGCTCTCTTTCGCATATTGTTGTCAAGCAAACTATCCTTGAAGAAGGTTGTTTAATTATAAAACGGTGATTATTTGCTGCTTTCCTAGCAAAACTAGTGCCGTGAAAGCACTCTTAATCGACAAACTTGGCAGCTAAAAAGATCAAAATCTCGCACATCACGCACGCAAAACCCAGATTACAATTACAGTTAGATTAATAATAGCAAAACCATCTTATTCTGGTAAGTTCAGGTTCCTGAAGCAAAACTAGTGCCGTGAAAGCACTCTTAATTGACAAACTTAGCATCTAAAAAGATCAAATCTCGTACATCACGCACGCAAAACCCAGATTGCAACTACGGTTAGATTATTCTGGTAAGTTCAGGTTCCTGAAGCACGTATAACTTCAGAAACTGATGAAACACTTCACTTGGCAATCATATTTTATAAGGATTTTATCTGCTTCGAAATCACAACGTCTGTTTTTTGCCAAACTAGGTCCAATCCCTCACATTATAAAATTCGACAGTGGGCGAGGTTTGAACTTTAAGCGATCCTCTCACATCACATCGTTCGTGGATGGGGATGTTTGGCCGCTAGACTAGTTTCGCAGTTTTTATAGGAGAACTCTTAACAACCCACGCAATTCTCCTGAAGAGTAGGGTTAATCCTGTTGTTTTTGTCCTTTATACAACACAGAGCTAACTTCTGTACCAGTTGTCACCCGTGATATCTCAAGTGCCTTCACAGTATATATACTTAATGTTTTATATTGTTGGAGTTGATTTTTCGTTGTTATTCAGTAACTGCTCACTTAGTGGGTGGCTCCGCCTAAAATGTTGTGCAATTGGTGTGGGATTTAATGGAACCGAAACCAATTGTAGAATTGCACACATTTTAGGTATCCTACTGATGATCAGTTGCTGTGTTAGCACTTTTTTTCTTTTTGAAAAACAATTAGTTGTCTTCTGTACAATTCAGTTTCTGCATTGTATTACGTGCAGTTATAAATGCTGATCTAACAATCCCCCTTTGGGGTCCTTTTATTCACTTACCAATGTTTTTATTAGAAAATAATCAAAAATATTCGCCGTGAAAAGAACTTAGGGTGGAGGTTGCAACAAACTCCTTTCCCGGGAGGGAAATAATGGGAGTAGATGTTTTTTCCTAACAATGACTTTATTATTTTGTTATTTTGCCACAATAATGTCTATGTTCCTAAAATACTATAAACATATTTTGTTATTATAATTTTAAGACAAGGAACTTCTTGCTCCGCAAATGAAGGCACTCCAAACAAAACATCTCCAACTCGATGATATCTTTCGAAGAAACAATGTTAATTACATTATCAAATGAAAAACTTGATGCAAATACATGTCCTGAAACCGGTTTAGTTTTTCCTTTTATTTATACTAAAAGAGATCCAAGTTCACGCTTTAAGTTAATTATCTTATTAGTAATAAGGGTTTGATAAAATACCGATTAATAGTTATCACTAAGTGCGCTTTATGCATGCAAAGTTTTATGACAATCGTTAATTAGTTAGCTGAATTAAGGCAGGGGTTGACGCAAACCCCTTCCCGAGAGAGAAGGGGTAAACATATACCACCTAAAGGAAAGAGTTAGTAGGTCAAAACAAAGAAGAGAAGCTTTCGTCCGTACACAATCCTTCTTCAACTGAAAGGCAAACCGTTTCACCAATTGAAAAATGTGTTAAAACAGGAGACACACCACCATAAATTTGCATACGACTGTTGCAGTTCTTTCATAAATTAGCTGTGGCGGAACATATCAGTAGCATTTGCATTAGACTGGTTTACATTAATGTTTTTAAGATTTACTTAACTTAAGTCTGCTAATTTCGCGCAAGCAAATGAAAAAAAGGGAAAAACAGCACATAACAATCTTGTCATGTCAGATAATGAACAATAATATTATTTGGAAATAAATCATTTGCATTAGTTAAAAAAGTTGTAAGGAAATGAGATCGACGTTTTGCTGGTAGGCCTAGGAGAAGTATATCTTGATCATCATATAACGAAATAAGCAATCGTCAATCGTGCAATCGCCATACTTACACAGAGCCGTGGCACGCCATTCACGGTTTAGCTTCGCTTTAATTCACGATCCTATATAACTGCGCATGATTGTGACCAAAGGTAAAAAATTCCAGAAAAGTCAAATTGTTATTAAAAATGCATGAAAAGATTTACATATGCATTATGTTAAAAATAGGGTTACCAAATTTCTTTGCAATTTAAGGGTCAAATACAGATGATCTGGTCCTACCTACAGACATAATGTAAGACTTCGCTAGATGGCGAACTTTGATCAATAGGCTAAGTCTTTGCGACTTGGTGAATACTTTTTTCAGTAAATCACAACATGTAATAAAGCTTACCAGGCTTGTCGCGGATTATTTTAGAAATGTCCCGTGACTGAGAGCCCAGGTTGCTCGATGATTGCACTCGCACGATGTCTTGAGGTCTGTCTACCATTGGTAAGAGTGCTTGATCACTGGGCTTTTGTCCGATAACAACTACAAATATTTGAGTTCCAAGTCGTCGCAAACGCTGAGCAGCTTCACCATGTTTTATGGAGCCAGGAGCTTGATCTCCAGCTGTCAACAGTACCATAATCTTTCGATCTTTAGGTTTTGAAGGAGAAAGAATTTGAGCAGCATGGAAAAGGGCTCTGTCTGTACGCCGTGGTGTTCCTATCGCGCGGGTTCTGTCTACTCTCTCATTAAATTTAGCTTCGTTGAATCGCACGACGGTGACAGGTCTATCGCCATAGTTAATTACACTTCCACGTGCACCAAATGGGTGAATGTTGAAATGACTAGCCAAAGATTTGACGAAATCTTTTTCTCTTCCAAAATCATTTTCAGAAACTCCTCTTGATGAATCCACCATAAATACAATGTCAGTTCCACGGCTGAGTGGGCTATATGGAACTACATTACAAGTGAAACAAATGAAGTTTGTGAATAAAACAGTTATTTTTACAGAATTCTAAAAGGGTCCCCAGTTACAAACCTTTAGGCACTCTTACAGATTCCCATCTACTTTATAAAATGTGGGGCAACAATTACTTTCTTCCGCTCTTCGTAAAAACTTATTGAGAATATTTTTGAATAACGGATAAGGTTCGATCAGGTTTTAGATTGGTATAAATCCTCAAACGTCCCAATAAATAAGCTTACTCACAAATAAACGGAAACGTTTAACGTCCAATACTACTTACGACTAAACTTTAGTTGTTTATAAGCCATTAAGCTTAATTCTATAAGACATTCAATACTCTGACGAATTCATATAGCTTTCTCGGCTAAATTTTCCGCTGATTTTTAATAAATTTCTGATTTTGCATTTGTTTTCAAACTGAAGTGTTTTAAGGTTCTCCAAGGATCATCAGAACATTGCGTATGAATCACAATTTAACTGCATTTTCTAGCTAAACTTACCAGGTTTTTCGCGAACGTGTTTGGCCATAGCTTTTGAACGAGGGATAAGATCATCTGGCGATGCTACTTGGAACATATCCTTAAACGTGTCAACAGCAGGTGTAAGTTCACGTATGCTAGGATTGCTTCCAATTGCGAGAACAAAAGTCTGAACACGGATTTTGCGCAGTGGCTTAATAGCTTCGCTTATTGGTTTTGCCCCATCAGTTTGTTTTCCTGCTGTGAGGAGAACTACGATTTTGCGTCCATCTCTGCTGGAGAATAACCGAGCTGCATGTTCTAGGGCTTTATCAATTCTCCTGGGTTGTTTCAATAAAGGTGCACGGTCAACTCTTGCATGGAAATCGGGTTCTACAAAGCTGGCTATTGTGTACGGATTAGCCGCATACATAACAACACTTCCACTTGGCCCAGCAGGAGAGAGGTTGAAATGATTGGCCAGAGTTTTTATGAAGTTCTTCTCTTTTCCGTAGGTCTCTTCATTTACTCCAAGCGAAGCATCCATCAGGAAAACTACACTTGTTGCTCGATCGAGTGGAGCACTTGGAACTAAGAATAGTGGAGCGTTAATAGTAAGTATTTTACAGATTCCATTGACTTAGACAACAAAATTAAGACAACGTTTTCGGCTGAAGATATCTGTTATACTAGTGGTATCTGAGTTTAAAAATTTATATACAGATATACTTAGGTTTACCTTTTTATTAAACAATAATCATTGTAAATATACAAATATATGTGTGCATATACACATGTCAATGTTTTCTTAACACATCGAAGTATGCATGCACGTCCACATATCCATGTTTGTAAACCCAGAACACGTTGTTCTGTGAAAGCGTTTCTAATTAGAAAGGGACAACTTAAGAGTTTCAAGATCTGTATGCTATTTTATGGGGTAGCACAAATGTATGTCAGACATGATCTTGTAGTTGATGTAATGACTTACTGAATTTGTTACGAATCTTGCGTGAAATTTGCTGCGATTGCTGGGGAAGTTGATCCTCACTCTGAACTTGGAAGATGTCTCGCGGATGTTGTACGACAGGGTATAACTCTCGAAGATTTGGTCCTCCTCCAACGGCCACAACAAACGTTTGGGCACCCAGATCATTAAGTGGTTTCATTGCCTCATTGAAAGGTTTGGCACCTGCTGCTTGCCTACCAGCTGTAAGTAATATAACGATTTTGCGCCCATCCCTTGGTGAGCTAGACAAAATCTGTGCAGCATGTTTCAACGCCCTATCAATACGCCTGGGGCTCCGTAGAAGTGTGGCTCCGTCGACGCTTCTATTAAAATCGGTGTCCACAAAGCGAGTTACGGTAACTGGGTTTTCAGCATAATTCACAGCACTACCTCGCGGTCCAGTTGGGAAGAGGTTAAAATGACTTGCCAACGATTTGATGAATTCTTTTTGTTTGTCGTAAACTTTGGTGCTTACTCCTTGTGAAGCATCGACAAGGAAGACCACGTCAGTCGCCCGATTCAAGGGACTATGAGGAACTAAAGTAGTATAAAATTAAGAGTTTATTATAGCATAAACTGTTGAGCCCTCACATCAAAAACCAAAGTATCTACTAATCCATCAAGAACAAAATGTCATTGAGGATCAATGTGGTTTTGGAAGAATTCAAGCAGCTTTAGATGGAGCATGATCACTTTCCAACAAATAAGAGGTGAGAGTTTAGCTTGCAGACTACCAGTTCCAACACTGGAGGAAATAGTATTGAGGCAGGAGGCGGACATAAATTAAGGGATGCTGTCAATAAATGAAAACAAAAGAAAGACTTAATCTGTTCTTGGTGGATTAATGGATACTTTGGTTTTGATGTAAACGTTTACTTAAAAATAGCAGATTACAGCAACAGCATATAATAAGTAAAGATATTAACAATAACAATATTGAGATTTTTTCTTAAAAGTATGAATGCTACAAGATTTCTGGTTAAACGAAGGAGATCATTTCAGAAATAGAGAAGATCCCCGCCGGCTGTAGCTTTTCGGAACTCTCATATCTCAGGCCAGCTCTTGAAGACACGTATCGCTCTGTTACGCTGCTGAGGCACACAGGGGCAGTACCAATCAGGATTTAATGAATAAGGGGGCATTATGCATTTGTTTACTTTTTGTTTGTTGTTGCCTTCGTTATCTAACGTGTTCTGTCGGAGTCCTTAACTGTTAGAATTCATTTTGAGTTGTTATTTAGTAACTGTGCCCACTTAGAGGATTGCTCTCCGCCTAAAATGTTCTGCAATTGGTATGGGATTTAATGGAGCCCAAACCAACTGTACAATTGCCCACATTTAAGGAACCCTACAGATGATCAGTAACTGTGTAAGTTTTTTTTTCTGCGAAACAATTTAAAACAAAATATTTTAAACTCGACCAGTACCTTCATCTACAAAATATTCTTGCTCTAACACGATTTTATGAAGTAGATACGCGACTATGTTTACTGAAGGTAAAGCATTGTCCTTAGACATGGAAGTTAAACCGGTGGTTCCTCAGGTGTATGAGCAAACACTATGTCGAAATGCTGTCTGAGTAACGTCAATAATATTATCAGTATTATTACATTATGATAAACAAAAGTACTGAAGAACCTTTGGCCTTCATTTAAAACTAATTTATAGGTAAGCAAAAAACATTCTCTAATCGATAGTAGCTTTGTCAAAAACCGACAGATTTTGTTCACTAACCAGGTTTTTCGCGTATTTGTTTTGAAATAAGCTGCGACTGAGACGACAATCTATTAGAAGCTGGAACTCGAATGATGTCCTGCGGTCTGTCCACCAAAGGTAGAAGGTCACGATCAGTGGGTCTCTGTCCTACGACAACAACAAATGTCTGGGTTCCAAGCTTTCTCAAAAGTCCAGCAGATTCTTCAAAGGAATTCGAACTCGATGCTTGTGGTCCAGCTGTTATCATAACAAGGATTTTACGATCATTTGGTTTGGATGTCGACAGGACTCGTGAAGCAAGCTCCAGTGCTCTATCTGTTCTTCTAGGTGTTCCAACCAATGGAGCACGCTTTATCTTTTCATTGAAGTCGCGATCGTTAAACCTCACAACCGTAGAAGGTTGATCACCGTAGATTATGGCAGCTCCCCGTGCACCAGAAGGGTGAAGGTTAAAGTGAGAAGACAGCGATTTGATAAACTCCTTCTGTCGTCTATGATCAGCTTCCGTTACTCCCTCGGATGAATCCAAGAGGAAAACTACATCAGTTCCGCGTTCCAGTGGACTATAAGGAACTGTTACAAAAAATCGTCAGTTTATTTAGAAACAGCGTTATTGCTTTTTCTGTTGGGAAACATACTTAGCTCGACCAAAATAGAACTAAAAGTAAAACTGCTTGGAGAACAGTAGCATTGTTTTAAAATGTACTAAAAGTCCCCAAAATGTCCTGAAATGTTATCTTTTTTAAGCAAATATAATATTAACTGGGTCACCTAACAAATTATTTTGACTAAAATGCCGTTGATTGAGAAAATCATGGTGCATACGAATCTTTAGTAAAGTTACCACTGGGAACAAAATTGCGACGGAAGTACTGGTGTTAATAAGTTGAAAAGTTGCTGCTAGAACAACTAGAAGTAATCCACAATGGTATATAAGTATGTTTTCCAAAGGGTTCAGTGGAAGAAAAAGAACTGGTAAGGCCTGATAAATAAAAATAAATGTGTTACTGAATGCTTTATTCAAATTTATGACAGACTTTAGTAATGAAATTTACCTGGTTTTAGGCGTATTTCCTTTGAAATATATTGAGAACGAGAGAGCAGATTCTGATGCGACGATACTCGAAATATATCCTTTAATCTATCGACAACAGTAGAAAGTTCTCCGATATCTGGACTTTGTCCGATGGAAACCACAAACGTCTGGGCAGCAATCTTGCGGAGAGGCTGGATAGCTTCATTCAGTGGTTTGGCACCTTGTATCTGGCTCCCTGCTTTAAGTAAAACAACAATTTTTCGGCCTTCTGAACTTGACAGTACCTGAGCTGCATTCTCAAGAGCTTTGTCCATTCTGCGGGGTTTGTTGAGCAAAGGGGCGCTGTCTACCCTTGCGTTGAAGTTTCGGTCTACAAAACTTGCAATTGTATAGGGATTGTCAGCATACATTACAGTGCTTCCACGGGGACCTCTGGGAGAAATGTTGAAGTGACTGGCCAAGGATTTGATGAACTCTTTTTCTTTCTTATAAATTTCGGCAGTTACGCCATGTGAAGAATCCATTAGGAAAACGACATCCGTCCCCTTTTTAAGGGGATTTAATGGGACTGTAAAATATGAAAAAAACACACAGTTAACCTTTCTATATGCTCAATTTCGGTTGGTTTAAAAGCTGCACGGTTCCTATAGCACAGTTACCGCAATCACACATGACACATACACAATTACATTTATTTGGTTTCAAGGTCATCCCCAACTTAATTAAAACGGTATAAAATCTTCATTGACGAGAGAGCCGGCATAGCCCGGTGAGCGAGCGTGATGCCCGAAGGGCCGATCGCGAATCGAACCTCTGGCAAGGAG
>JANRMR010184721.1:0-11261 GCA_025434825.1 Bergia sp. 'catenularis'
GTACGGCAAGAACAAGCTTTTCAAGGTCAAATAAATCATTTTTAAAACGTCAAATTGCTTATGTTTTTAGATGATCTGTTTTCTAAAAGGGATAAAACAGTGTCGCATGTGGCTCTATACAAGAATAGAACACGGAGTGAACACGCAGTAGGCCATGCACTCGAAAAGCAGAGAGAAACTCGTCTTCGCCTCGTTTCTTTCAACACTTTTCTCGTGTCCTACTACGTCACTCCGTGTTCTGTTCTTGTATAGAGCCACGCGCGACACTGTTTTGTTCCTTTAGTGGAAACATCGTGCAATCATACCGTGAAACAGCCCCTTCAATCTTGATCTGATACAGGGACAACTATTAAAAATGGCGGGA
This sequence comes from Bergia sp. 'catenularis', assembly GCA_025434825.1. Classification (NCBI taxonomy): domain Eukaryota; kingdom Metazoa; phylum Cnidaria; class Anthozoa; order Zoantharia; family Parazoanthidae; genus Bergia; species Bergia sp. 'catenularis'. The sequence continues at coordinate 365 of JANRMR010184721.1, forward strand.
AAGGGTGGCGGGGAGAGTCACAAGACTGACCTCTCTGCCGCCGACCTATAGAGATCACAGCTATTTCCCTCCATACGGTTGAAATAATTCCGATTGTTTCTTGGAACTGTAATCGCTTCCCTTGAAACAGATGGAGTCTATATTGCATTGTGTATGAGGCGGAGAATCAAAAATGAATCCCCGGGTTGGGGCAGACAAAACAGTTCAGTTTCAGCCAAAATGTCTGGCTCAATTCTAAAACTAAAGAAATAATGGCGTTTGACACATGTAGGAACGAAAGCTTGAAGAAGCAGGGGTCACAACTTTTTGTCTTTTGCAAAATACAGGATGTGTGATCTTTATACGATAATATTTATTCAGTATAGTTCCGACCCAATACTTCTATTTTTGTTGCAAATAAAAACACGGTTCAAACTTGCTCGACAGTCGGCATATGTCAGACTGAAATAAAACATATATGACTTCGAGAACAAATTAAAAATGCGAAAAAAATATTAACAGTAAACAGCGTAGTCCAGTAAAGTATTAAATAATTAATGAATTCAAATATTCCTTTTCATAAGAAGTACTTTAATGCTGTTGCGTCAGACGCTTACAATAGACAATGGTCGCAGCCTGATGTTCCAATAGCCTTAACATCTGAAGATTGAGATGGTTGTATTTTGGCTTACTCGTTGACTTTAACGTTATGTTGCAGTAATTTTAGTGCGGTCTTTTTTTAGCGTTGTGTTTTTTTAATCGTGTCGTAGAAATCGAAAAGAAACCCAACGTATAAAATTTTTACAAACTCTCATAAAAAATGTTTTGGAGGTTCTTCTTCCCGTATGATGGGAAAAAAGAAGTTTCAGAGCTTAGTTTTCAGTTTAAATAGATGCTGTTTTCAAGAATAAGTAAAATTGAAAATAACACGCAGAAAAAAATTAAGGAAAAACGTGACGTCATGTCGATGCGATGTGTTCCGATTGGCGGGATCGTGCAGGCCACGTGACAAGTGCGACTGTCACAGAAATTTCAATCTTTGTACATCGATCGGAGACTGTTATTTTTCAGTGATAGAGAAACAAGAAACAGATTTGATTTTTCTGACAAGTTGTTTAAAATGGGAACAAGAGCGATTCAGATGAGGTAAGAAAGTTCTTTATATGAAATAGTTATAATATATTTGGCGATAGTGTTTGTCTGACATGCTGTCGCTTGCGCACGAGTGTGGATTGGAATTTATGCCGAGTTGTTTCTTGTAAATATCGATCGAATTGCACGAAATTGTTCTGTGATTGTAGTTAATATCACTATGAAAAAGTGTTGTGGATCCAGCTTATTTGTCGGGCTGTTATTGTGTAAATATTGGGAAAAACTATTTTAGTTGGACGGAGAATCGGAGACTCAGTCGCTCTTTTCTCTCAGATATATATTGATGGTGTCTCGGTTGAACGACCATACTGAACAGTATCTTAAGATATTTTAAGTTCTCTATAAATATTTGTTTTCAGTACTCAAGGCCACAACGAAGAAAGTTTTGCCAAGCGAATGTGGTGTTTTGTCGAGGTTATACAGGTGTTTGGTTCCACACAATTTTCATTGTGTTAAAACGAGGCACCTAACTCGTGTGTTTACTTGCAGCCAATTCGTCGACTTTGTTCGCAGCAGGAGAAAAAGTGTGGTGTTCCCTTATCTATGAATCAATCGCTGTCGTTTGTGCGTGGGGCAGACATTTTAGCTTTTTGAATGAAACGGGAAAGCTTTTATCACATGCAAGTCGCTGCGAGACAACGAATCTCTTCAATGAAGTTTGAAACGATCGAATCACTGTACGTGGCTGCACTGCACGAAAAGCTTGTTAAAATTTCATAACTCTCGCCAGATACGCCATCAAAACCGTAATGTTTATCGGTTTGCTGGACTGTATGAGTATAGGAAAAATCTGAGATCGATTGAGTATTTTTAGTCCACTTGTCGTGGTTGTCTCATCCAGCCAACACACTTGAGAGTGAGATTGGTTTAGTGGCTAACAGGACTTCCGTTATTCGAAATTGAACTATAATGGTTTTGCATTATTATTTTTACCAGGTGAAAATAAATAATTGCGTATTTGGTATTGACTGGATTTTATTCATACGTTGAATGTACTGTATGCGTTTTTGATCATCTATTCAATTTTCGTTTGAGTGGTAAATATTTTTGAATCAACACTTTGATTAATTACCAATTTATTGAAAAGTTGTTGACCAGGGGCTCGATAGTCGACAATCTCGCATCGACACTCGATGAACTACACACAAAATAATGTCACTGCTGATTTTAGATTTGTTAAATGTTTTTCATTTTGCTGTTAATTAAATCATGGTGACTTTAGATTGTGAAGTTCTAGCTTGGCTTATTTGCATTTTGTATGTGTGCTTATATTTCACAAATGACCACAGATATCCCAGTGCGATAACACAACTAACATTAAATTCTCTTATGCTTCGATTTTGGTACAGAATTGAATATCAATTTCATGCATCCTTCTTTCGATATTAAAATTGAAAATAATTTGTTAGAAAGTCTCAACTATTTTAAATCAAAGAGAAAAAAAGTTGCAAAAATTATGAACCAACAAAAAAGGTTATTTACAATATTAATTGGGAAATAGCACGTGATATAAATATTCTCACATTTGCACTGATTTTATCTTTACTCATTTTTCTATGACAATGGCAGGTCTACCATTCCCGAAATAGAAATTTTGAATACTTCATTTGTTTCCAAGGTTGTCATCCCCTACTACCGTCTATTTTACCATGTATGGTAAATCTGCTAGACAGTTGAACTAATAAAGTTGTTGATAGTAGAAGGCAAAGGAAAGACAAAATGTGAAGTCATATGAAGAATTTTTTTATTATTTAGGGTTTAAGTTGTATTTAGGTCATTTTGAAACAAAGTAGACAGTGATGTTTTTCAAGTTATTTTTCTTACTATTGGCTATATTCACAACCACAGAAGTACTAGACTATGAAAGTTGAAGTAATATTTACAGTAGATTTCAACATTACAGAAAAACTGGAATTGAAATTTAAACCATCTGCTATCACCTTTCGGTTAAGAAAATGAAAAGTTCCTAGATCTTCTTTTGGACCTGTTATTTCAATATTTGAAAAGACCAAATGTTGTGTTACAACTGCTTTGTCTATCATGGATTACTAATCTGAGCATTTGGAAGGAAATAAATGATTTTTTGAATGAGAGACCTGCCGACTCACTGCCCTCTGCAAAACACTCAAACAAGTCTTGAAGTTTTGTCTAAGACAGTGTTGAAAACTACAACAAAGTTCGTCTGAGTATGGTTTTCACATCACTTCTGTTTTCTGTAAGCTGTGAGTGATAAAAAAGTAAAGAATGAAATACAGTCTGAAGAACTGGGTAGTTCCAGGGTTCTACCCAGAGAAAAGTTTCATGAGGTAAAAATTTGCATAGGGGTGTATTAACATGGGGCCTCACTCCATGTTATGGGGCCATTCTGATTGTTTTTGGTTTTGTGTCTCTCACAGAGTTTGCACATTAATCCACTAAAATTTTCCACGGAGTAAAACCAAGGGAACTCCTTCTCCCATTGTTTGTTATGTGTATGGTTGGCTCAGACAATAAGATCTCTGACTGCCAATCCAAGGTTCTGAGTTCAAACTCCAACCTTGCTGAGGCTTGAATTATTTTTGGGACCTTCTTTTGGCACACTGTCTGTGGACAGGGACGTTGGTCCCGGCCAATAATCTTCACCATTGAAGGGTAGCCATATTGGGAAATGAATAAATAAATAAAAAATAAATACAAACAATCTGTATCTCAATTGGTCTTTCATTCTGGTTTCTTTAACTCAATCTGTTATCAGGACACTTGGTTCAAGAAAAAAAGCATGAAAAAGCTTCTACGGATGTGTGATTTTTCATTATTTGGAAAGAAAATACTTGCTGTTTTTGATGAAATTTGGAATTTTCTCAGTGGGGTACTGGCAAGAATAGCATAGAGCTACGTCATACTGGAAACCAGGAGTGCCTGAAAATATCCAGCATGCCTCTGACACAGGCAGTATTGAAATAATACCCCTCTCATACACAGGAAAATTCTGAAATGCTGTTCAACCCCATGCATTTGGAATTCCAAGGTCAGGCCCTTCCTTCCCTCCAGGGTTCCAGTTTTTCCCCTTATCTGCCAGTCTTTTAAGCTAAATTTTGCTTTTACATTTGACATTGTGGAGTATCTGTAAATAAGATTACATTAGCTAAGTACAGAAATGAATGACAGCCAGAATATTTATCAAATACTTACACCCTGTATCTTCTCATTTTCAGGTAGTAACAGATACAGTTGAATGTCTGTGAATTCAGATTTAGCATTGAACATGAGTACAAATTCACTGAATAAGCCTACAGTTGACAGTGAAGGTGCTGGCGGCATACTGTCACAAGCAACATCTCAGAATGAATTGGTGGAAGAAAATTTGCGTCTGCAACAACAGTTGCAGACTCAGTCGGCAGAAGTAGCAAGGAGCCACGAAGAATTGCATTTATGCAAGAGAAAAATTGAACAACTCACGAATTCTCAGTTTGCAGATGCAGAGGAAACTCCGAGAGAAGTCGATTTATTTGCTGATGAAAATATGGAGGAAATCTTTGAGACTATAGATACTCTTCGCATGAGAGTTGAACAACTGCAGATTCACTGTGAGAAATTGGCTCAGGAGAAAGGAATTGTGGATCAGAGACTAATTGATAGAGAAAAACATTTTCAAATTACAAACTCAAGACTTCAGGAGGAAATGAATTTCCTTCGGAAGACAAATCTTCAATTGCTGAGCTCACAAGAAAAATCAAATGGTGAGAACAGATCAAGAGACTGTAAGGCTAGACCAATTAAATTTCATGGTTCTTGTATTTTTTTAAGATTGACTTGACTGTCCAAAATTTTAGAAAAAAAGAGGAGGGGGGAGTGGGACTCAAATGATGGGAAAAAACAAGCTGAGAGACTAAAGGGCGTAATTTGCAAGAATGCAGGAATTGATACATAAAAGTGTTGAGAGGTGTATCCAAGTGTCCAGACATTTCAAGAGGTGATCAGACACCTCGGGACACCTTTAGATTTATCAGGTGTTGACAGGTGATAGAAGGTGGGCAGAATGTCTAGCTTTGTGCATAGGTGTTCATAGATACCCCATGATACATATAAACCCCTCTAGACATGTTTGGACACCAGGAGTTATCCAGAAGTGTCTGGACACTCTGAGCACCTGTAGGTACTTCTAGATATGTTTAGACAATTAACGATATCAAAAATATCTGGGGGTGTCCACAGGTGTCTGGACACCTGTGGATAACTGTAGACATCTCTTGTATCCATAGACATGATTAGACAACTCTGGACACCAGATATTTCTAATCATGTCATTTCTCTGGACACCTCCATGCATCTCCAGACACCTTATGACACATCAGGTGTCAATTGACAAGTTTAGACAACTTGGGATACCAGAAATGACTGGAGGTGTTCAAAGGTGGAACCAGTTTGACTGCAATAGTCTATGGGTAAAAAAATGTTGCATCTTTGCCTTCACCTATTTACTTGATACCATGTGGCACTTAAGGCTTCCACCTTCCTTCACCAGGCAGTTCTGTTGGTTGCTGCAGCCCGCAATTCTCATGTTTTCCAGCCACTCTCTCCCTCTCCCTTTCTACTGTCTTCTGCCAGGTTGGTTTTGTGGTCTACCTCATTTTTGACGTCCCTCAGGTGTCCTGGTAATAACTAAATTCCAGTTCCTGTCAGAACTCTAAATCTGTAATTTCTGAGCCAAGTGGCTCATAAACCCAGTGCTTATAAATTCTGATTTCTGTAGTGTTAAGCAGTTGAGAGTCTGTCACTTCCCCCTGGACTGGACACTTATCCATCACAGATTACCCCCAGCAGAACCTGGTATTCATTTAAAATAGACCAGTCTGAGAAAGTCAAGTGAAGGGTCTTGCTCAAGGCACAACAAGGTGGTCAGGTCAGGTTTTAAACCAGTGACTTTTAGGCATAGGTGGCAGAGCTGGGGGACAGGGAGGCTATAGCCCTCCCAAACAAATCCCCCCTTCCCCCATCACTAGTGCAGCTTAAAATTCATTTGGCAAAATATTCAGTCTCGTGATCTTTTGACAAATTGTTTCATCAGGATTGAGCCTGGTGAAATAATGCTGTAGGACTTGTCATAGATTGCAAAGAGGTTTGCGTGTGCCAATGAACTACATAAAGGACATTTTAGGCAATTTGAGTATGGTATGCCCTTGGCTTAGTGTACAAAGAGCCCCCCACATTTCAAAACGCTCCACTGCCATTGTGGTTCTGGCTCATGTACTGTTTGTTTACTTATATTTTGCTGTTATAGAGATATTATATTATACCGTGGGCCTGGAATCCATCACCATAAAATGTTGCTGTGTGTTGTATTGTCTTTGGGACTCGAGGGAATATCAGGAAATTTAATTGTTGAATTATAAATTGTTGGCAGTAAAGTTCACTTATTTAGTAGCACGTTGGCTAGTTACATGTAAATAACATTCTCTAACTAGTATATATTTCTTGTCCAGGCTCCAACACAAATGGTATGCCATCTTGGCTGCAGGAAGCCCTTGATGCTGAATGTGCACGAACAGAAATTCAAAATGTCCAGAAAGAGGTTTGTTTATTGGTGCCCTTTAACAACTTTCCAGTTAAAGGAGGTTTTAAAATTCTTTAAAACAGTTTGAGGTCTACATCAATCGAGAGTGCCTGTCCCCCTGGCACTCGGAATTCTTACCTAAGAACTCCCCTAATCAAAATTCTAGACGGAGAATATCCCTTACCTCCAGTGCATTCAGAACAACACAGTAAGATGCTGTTTACACAGTTGAGGTATTTTAGTGACCCAGATGTTATTTACCATATAGAGCTATCCTAAGGATGCTGTATGTATTTTAACCCTTTCAACCCCAAACTTGGCTTCTGATGTATTGTTAAACTCTTGTTAAACTGTGTCCATCCTTTCCCTTTAAACATTTTAGGAGAATTTTCATATTACTTGATTCACAATACTCCTGAAATTCCTGGGAAACTCCTGGAAAACAGTTACATGAATTTTCCCTTTATTCCTGGAATTCTCCTGGAGTTTTGTGGAGAATAATTCTGTACTATCAGAAACAAACTATAGATTCTGATTTACAATTGTTTTAATGTAGACTCAATTACAAGAAGTTTGAGGGTTTTTGAGAGATTTTTGTTCTTTTTCTATTGAAAAGGTTCAGAAACCTGGTGATTTTTGTGGTGGCATGAGACCAACGGTGCATTACTTCATTTTTATTGTTTTCACCATGAAAGAAAATTAGTGGGGAGGTCCTGGAAAAATGATATTATTACCCTGGAAAACTCCTGGAAAACTCTTGGAATTTTGCAATCACCAATCAGTACAGACCTGGGGAGTCAGGATGGCCGAGTGGTAGTGCTCGTGCCTCCCACCCCTGCAACCTGAGTTATATCCTGGGCTCGTACGTGGGCTGAGATTTGTTGATCTCAGGTTTTCCCCGGGTACTCCGGTTTTTGTCCCTCGGCAAAAATTGACTCCCAGCTAATTCCATCTGGCTGTGGTGCTGTGCTCTGAGGTCATATGTGGGCTGAATAGCGGCTGTCATTGTGTATGTGTCTGTTCCTCTGTAAATGTGTGATAGTGCAACTTTACATGCTTTAGGTCCGGCCTTGTTAAGCTGCATCCTCACAATTCAGTCTCAGACTGCAAGAAAGAACGATTAGCAAGCCAGATTATTACTAGTAGATAGTTTGCTATGCGTGATCAATTCCTTTATTCTCACAACCAAACACTATTTTGTATTGGTGTTGTAAGGAGAAGATTGATGTTGATAAACTGGCTAGGGCTGAAAGGGTTAAAGATTTCCCCAACACTGATTGTAAATAACCTCCACCCATAGGTTGAATCATTACGACTCACAGTGCTGGAGAAAGACAAATACATAACAAGTCTTGAATGGCAACTGGCTGACAGTGATGCAACCATTGCCACATTACAGGCAGAGAGAGACAGACTCGCAATAGAACTAGAATGCTCTGTTGTGCCTGATCATTTGAGCTCAGTACAGGGAAGCCTTGAGGCATTGGGTGCCATGGCAGACCCTCCAACTGAAGATCATTATGATTATGACCTTGATGATCACTCTTTTGATCCAGAGGGATTCCGTCGTAGGGTCAGAAAACCTGCCCGTAGGCATTTGAGTGATCTCACAAGACGAGACTTCTCAGAAATAGAGGATGTTCGAACTTTGAATCAGAAAACGTCAATCAGAAGTCTGTCTGATGTAGATGTTCCTCGGTGTGTAACCAGTGCGGAGAGTCTTGTATTGGGAACATTGAAAAGATCAACAAATTTTAGCAATATTAACGCTTTGGATGAATCTGAAAAGTTTAAGTTAGATGATAGTATGAACATAAAGAGTCAATCATTAGCTAGTAGCTTGGTTTATGATGACTCCAGCATGGAGAATGTTACAAGTTTAAGTGCTGAGAAAGGGCTTATGAAGGGTAAATGGCAAAGTTTCGGCAGTGACTCAGATAGTGAACAAGTCAAGGGTAAGGAGTCACAGCAATCCCTTTCACCCTTGGTGACTGCAACGGGATTGAAAGCCTGGGGGTCTGGAGATAATCTCCTTGTACAAGGGAAAGCAGATGGCATTGAATCAACATTTAGTGGTGATTGGCAAGTTGACAAGGGCGCATCAGCTTTGAAGAGTGAGAATGTAAAGAATGATTCTTGTAGCTCATCATCAGCTTACTTTAGTGCAGATGAGAGCAACAGCTGTGTGTCACCCGACCTATGGACGTTCACGCCAGACAGTATAATTGATGTGTCTACAGGTACTAAGTCCTCTTTATTTTAAGTTGTTTCAGTAGAATAAATGTGTTGTTCTATGGAATAATAATTATAGCTGTCCCACCATGGAGGAATATTGGAAAGTTCTAGGAAAGGCATGCACGTATGGGGGGAGGGGAGGGGGTATTATTTGTGTTGGACTAAAAATTTGTGGGGGTACCAACCAAGTTTTCTTCAGTGAGAGGGGTATGGATATTTTCTGGAACCACATGTAATAAATAAATAAGTTTGACACAGTATATACTTGTGTGCAAGTCTTGTGTACAAGTTTATAGGGCCTCTCTTTTCTTTTCTTTTTGATAATGCAGTGGATACCACAAATACCATAAAAGAAACTTAAAAAGTGTTTTTTTTTGCTTCACTTATACAACACATAGGATCAACTTTTAAATGAGTGTTTGTGTTAATGGTTTCTTTTGTACCAGATTCATGATATTTTATCACTGAATTTGAGCTGTTGTCAGCCTATGATAACACTGTAGAAGCCTTTCAACTGTACCTTACATGATCTATGTGTTACTAAACTTACAGGTGAAGTAATTCTTAATGGTGAGGTTCAAAACCCTGTTGCAAAGCCTGCAGCTATAGCTGGAAAATACAACAGTGGAGAACAACATAAGACACAAAATTTTATTAGTGTTGATAAGAGCAGTAAAGATGGAGATGAACAGGGACTTGGTTCAGGTGCAGGATGGGCAAATTTTGAACGATCAATATCGGTGAGAAGTGTGGGAACTCCCCAGGTTTCCACAGATCTGGTTGCAGCATGTCATCCAAAGCATAACAGTGAACCTGCCACCCTGGCAAGAAGTGTGTCAGTGAATGAGGGATGCAAGAAGAGTAGAAGGACCTCCACTGAGGAGTTGATGAAACAGCAAGTCATTTTAGAGGAGTACCAGAAATGGAAAGTGACTGGAAGAAAGGGGGATCCTCCAGCCAAGTTGAAGATCTCGCAGTAAGTTCAGATTATTGCAGTGCTTCTATTAGTGTAGCATTGTAAAGAGTTTATGGACTCTCACCTTACAGTTGGCTGTGGATGGCTAGGGGTCCCTGGTTGGTTTAGGGGGTCCCTAGTTGTTTTAGGGGGACCCCAGTTGATTTAGGGGATCCCCAGTTGGTTTAGAGGGTCCCCAGTTGTTTTAGGGGAACCCCAGTTGTTTTAGGGGGTCTCCAGTTGGATTAAGGGGTCCCCAGTTGGATTAGGGGGTCCCCAGTTGTTTTAGGGGGACCCCCATTGGTTTAGAGGGACCCCAGTTGGTTTAGGGAGCCCCCAGTTGGTTTAGAGGGTTCCTAGTTGGTTTAGGGGTCCCCAGTTGGTTTAGTGGGATCCCAGTTGGTTTAGGGGGTCCCCAGTTGGTTTAGAGGGTCCCCTCTTGGTTTAGGAGGTCCTCAGTTGTTTTAAGAGGGTCATGTTTAGGGAGTCATGACTAAGGCCTTATCTCCTTAACAATTTCATTAACATGAGAAAATTTAAGTGCGTCCCTTTAAAGCTGCCATAAACTTTCTAATATAAACTCATGGGCTTTTAGCTTTCAAAGCCCTTTTTAATAGACTTATGTTCAGAGTGGGTGTATATTTGATGGGAAATTTGTGTTTCAGAACTGTTCAGGTTTTTAACTGGATTGAGTTTTACATCTCAAAACTTCAACTTTAAAATGTGAGAGAGCACATGCTGGCATGTCAAATGGTCAGTTTAATTTTCCGTCAAAGTTTCTGAAATACTGGCAAAGTTTCATTGGTTTATGTTCATTTCAAGACTAATTCCAAGCCCCCCTACAAATGTATGAGCTTGTGGGCTGATATTGGGGGGGGGAGGGAAGGGGTTACTATCAGAAGGAGTCAAGCGTCTTAGATTTGGTTAACTTACAGTATCGTCCAAAACTCTTGCGCCGTAAGTTCAGCGTATTTCGGGGAATTCGTGTCATTTGCGGTGAATTTACAGTGAATTTGCAGAGTGGACTATTTTCGCCGAAAAAT
>JANRMR010184732.1:0-11261 GCA_025434825.1 Bergia sp. 'catenularis'
CTGTGCATTGGACTCGCCCTGCGGGCTTGTCCAATACTACACGACTCGTAAAAATATCCGGCCATACTCCATACTTAACTGTCTAATAAGATATATATAATTTACTTATTTATGGTGTTTCAATGGTGTACTGTCATTATTTGGGCTGCAAACCAACAAATGTTTGAAAAGTAAAAGGATATAAAATCAAATTTTAAAAACTAAATATTGGCCGATTTTGTAGTTATAAAGAATGAATTAGGACTTTGTTTTAGGCGGAGAAAGTTGTGTAATGTGGTGGTGTACGTATACTGTACAGTGTACTGAAATGCGTGACCGACAACAAACGATGTGTTCTAAATCACCAACTTCAATCACAGCAGTCAATTCATTGTTTGTTAGCACGATTTCTGCGAAGCGGTTTCCACAAGGATTCAACTTCAGCTGTTCCTGCTGTGAAATCTGGAGCCAGAAACGTAAAAATCTCCGTCTAACATTCATCATCTTCGTATTGACTTATTCAAAGCTTCAACCTTTGATTACAATGATTAGTCCATCCAATCTGGTGAATACATGAGTGTCTGAAGACTAGAAGTATAGACAAGATACACAAATCTTTCATCTCTACGAGTCAAGCTCACTCAACCCTTTCGCCGTGATACTCTCCTCATTGACTGACTCCATAACTGTATAAGATATTCTGACACTGGAAATCCGGCAACAAATGTTCTTAAATCAGTCCTGCCGAAATAAACCGAGACATTTAAATGGTATACCAGTGGTAAGACGTGCGTCAAGTACCCAGATATACTTGAAAAGTATAAGTAATTAGTGTAAACACAGTTTCCAATATAGGTAGACACTGTACTTTAAACTATGATTTTTAGATAAAGATGGAAACATTGTAATTTTGTTCCTTTGTTCCACGGCCACGTTATAAATTTTAACTTTTTTTTTTTCCAAATTATTTAAATCGGCTATTTACTCTACGTAGAATACAACTGAAAACGTCAGTTAACGCAACTGCAAAGTATCATATAAGCAAATCATGGACGACCGTAAACACGACCTCTAGCGAGCCACACCCAGTTTTTCAGACAATCCTGGACAAAAGTCGTTGGACCGATAGAAGAAAACACACTCAAAACAACAAAATATTGTAGCATACTCAATAACCAATAGTGCACGATGTGCTGAAAGTGTTTATAAATATTCTTTTACCATTCCCCGCCTCCCCCTATCAATGTTGAACAGCTTTTGTTGTATTTTCAATAAAATATTGACAAATAGACCAACATTGAGTAGGGGGGGGAGTGCTTCATCGGACCAACACTTTTGGCCAGGATTGTAGTTGACGGCTGACGTTAAGGAAATAACACGAAATACAAAAGAACAAATGTTTGTCGAATGAATTCCGCATTCAGTTGTACTATACAAAACCGGGCAATGCACCATGTAACATGTTCGAAAACAACTACCTTTGTGCCGTTGAGATGTTATATTTTCTTCAATAATTTAAGCTGATAAATTAAGAACTTTATTCAGTGTTTATACCTGTGTTGTTGTCGCTGTATCTGAAGCTGCAAAATTTGGCTAGAGGACCCGCCAAAGGATTGTTTTACAACTACCGTAAACCCCTGTAAGATAAAATACAAAAATGATAGCGTGATCAAATTGATTTTACGAAGACCCCTAACTAGTTTGAGACTATACTTAGACACAAAAATCCGGAATTTTTTAAAAGCCTTTTATAGGCTCAGAGAATTTCTAGAAAATTACCGGATTTTTAGAAAATTCGAGGATTTTTTCAGATTGTTAGATTATTTTTTGTTTGAATGGGGTCTTTTTAAAAATAATTACTCAGGCTTCCTTGCTGTTTTGATTGGAATTCTTCTGAAATAGACACTTTTAAGTTTATCGTTCTCGAATTGGTGACTGCACTGTGACTGTCCAACAGTATCTCCCCATTATAATACTAATATTGTGTAAAGTCCGCTTTTCTAATCGTGCCCCAGAGTACACCAAATAATTTTTCTGTAATTTTTTGGTGTTTTAGTGAATAAATAAAGGTTTCACATCAAGAACTCTGTTAGATGTATACGGATATTTTTTGAGAATTTGGGGGATTTTTAGAAAATTTCTTTGTTGATGCAGCAAAGCGGTTAACCGGCACGCGACATAGACGACTTAATATTGTTTACAAACTTTCTGAATGCATTTACAATTGCTAGTCTGGTAGCGCTTCGGCAAAATCATTTTTTAATTCAACTGAACAAAATTACATTTTTGTGCTTGAGTTATTTTCATACGTGTTTTAGTGTAGAAAAGCATTTTGAAAACTCTAGGTAACGCCATCAACAAGTTGTTGGCACAAAATAATGTGTTCATACGTGGGCCAAATGAAGTATGCAGTTTTTTAAAGAAAGGTAATAAAAATGAGATAAACTAATAGTAAAGCCAGGATCCTGCGGGCAATTTTTGTTTACGCTCACTTCAAGAAGGCGAACATTATGCGAGAGGCTAGTTCACTACTAATCCACACAGAAGACAGTGGGTTCTCTAAATATTGTCATCATCAGAATCAAGGTCGCCATATGTTTTTTAAAAAAACAGAAGGCAAGGTTACGTAGCACAATTCTTTTGCGATCGAACCCTCATGGGATGGGCAGTCAACACAAAAGATTCGGCGGTGCAAGCTGCGCTGGTGTCTACGAGCATTTGACAAGTGACAAGTTTTCTTTGATCGCTGTTTTGCTTACCTGGAGGGGGCATATGTCAAACAAGGGGGTACAAAACATTCAGGGTCGTGATGATTTAAAAATAGAGAGATTTATCGATAATTAAATTCCATAACTTAGTAGACCTTGCTCCTGTTATTTTTGAGCATGTTCGATTCTTGTAAAAGCGTTCCGTCTGGTTTCTAATTTTATTTTTATTTTTAGGCAAATACGTAAAATTATATTTAGAATCGTTAAATATTTTAGTGATATTTGCAATTTGGCCACTTGTTATTTCATTTCTGAAAACTCTTCAATATTTGGAAAATTCCCTTTATATTACAACTTCTTTTGGTGCAATTTTGTGTCGACAAAAAAAAAATTATAAACACTGCACTCTTTGAATTTCGCGGTCTTCCATGTATAGTCAAACGAAGGTATACGAGCTGATAGCTAGTGAAGGCCATGAATTTCTCAGGTCATGTGTAACCCTTGTTAAATAAAGTCCCATGATTGTTTCATTAATTGAATAGCTAACCAATCAAATAGCTAAAATTTCATTATCTTGAGTGGTTTGCACTCTGTTATACTAAAGGTAACACTCTGTTACATTAAAGGTTCGAATTATTGAAAGCTAACTATGTATAAGGCGTTAAAATCAAGGTCTCTTTGCAGAGCGAAGAGGCTGTTGCTAAAGTGAATGAGTTGAAGCAGCGGCTGCTTGGTGCAACAGAAACGGCACTCGTTGCATTTGCTGGAACTGTGGTGGGTTTAATTAATCAGTTTTAATTTTGTGTTAAGTCAGACAGACAGCATGACAGAAAATGGAGTGTTGGATAAACAGATGGACAGATAGACATGGAGACAGAGATAGATAGACAAACAGATGGGCAGATATACGTGGAGACAGAGATAGACAGACAGACACACAGACGGACGGATACAGGGTAGGTAGGTAGATAGATAGATAGATAGATAGATAGACAGACAGACAGACAAACAGATAGATAGATAGATAGATGGAGAGATGGATTGACAGAGAGAGACACAAACGGATAGGATGGAGAGACCAACGAACAGGCGGACAAACGTATAGACAGACAAGAAGACAGGCAGAAAGATAGTCGGAAAGAAAGAAAGAAAGTCAGACAGACAAACTAATTAACTGACTGACTGACTGAATAAATGGCGGAATGTGTGAGTGAGTGAGTGAATGAATAAAAGGGAAATGAGCGAACGAACGAACGAAAGAGTAAAAGAATAACAAATAAAAGGGTTTTTTTTAAGAATGACTTGTTGTACTAGTGTTACAGCGTCACAAATCCTTTTATGCACGTCACTTTACTTACAGCTTAATATCAGTCGATTTTAAAAGACAAATGTCGTGGAATAGTGCTTACGATGACAGAACGTTTAGCGCGACAGGACCATTATTGTGAAACCAACTACAAAACGAATTAAGGGCTGAGACATTTCTTTTTAATCAAGCATACTGCTAGTTATATTAATTTAGAAGTCATAACTAGTCTGCCGTGTCAAACAGTTTTTTTTAGCTAGTCATTTTGTCATATTTTTTTACTAGTTAGTCAGTTAGGTCTCGTTAGATATTGTAATGACACATTGAGAATTTTTTAAATGCAAATTTTGAAGAAATAAAGTTATTATTATTATTATCATTATTATTATCATTATTATTATCATTATTATTATTATCATTATCATTATTATTATCATTATTCTTATTCTTATTCTTATTCTTATTATCATTATTATTATTGTCGGTTTGTATCGTTACATATCTAGAAATGACCCTTTAAACAAATTATATGATAATAAGATCACACACCTATTTCCAGCAATCTCTCATGCTCGCTGACGCTATAGTATATAGATTTGGAAACGTGTTTACACGCTTGCTTGATTAAAATCATTTTGTAGTTTCATATCTACCTGAAAAGATCTCTTAAACGTGTTTACAAGTTTGCTTGGTTAAAATCATTTTGTAGTTTCATATCAATCTGAAAAGATCTCTTAAACTGTTATCTAATAACAGAAAGTTCAGATAAAATTAACTCATTGGTTAGATATTGATTAGGATGGAGGAATTGATTTTTATGTCCACCGCTGGAAAATGCGCACTTGTAAGGTTCTCATTCCCAATGTTTTTGCTCACCGTATATTTCTCATCTGTTTTCATGGAGTTTTTGAAAACGATGAAAACTTTGTAGCTACCGTTGGCGACATCACGATTTTCAAGGAGGTTGGTTAAAGGTTGCGCTACCCCAAGGACATTTCGAATTCTGCGTTTTCTGATTTTTTAACTGAATCAGAATAGTGATATTATTTCTTGATAGATCAGTTTCAAAGGCCTTTCGAAACTGACATTAACAATTAAAATGTTGACTGAAGGGAGGTTAGAGGTTTACCTCTCCAATAGTGTCGTCTCCCTGCAACCCTCCTCACAGCCCTTGCCTTATGTCACCATCCTGCACCCTCTACATGCATTCTTGCCTTAAAATATCACCTTCTTGCACCCCCTCCCCTATAGTGTCACCCACTTGCACTCCGTCCCTCAACAGGAGAATCTTAATGTTTACATATTGCTTCATTAGCATAAAAAAGCAACTGAATCCAACTTCAATCTCCAACAAACCCTCTACACAAATCGAAAGGCTATGGAAGATTCTATTCTTACTGAACATTTGAATGCGATTTGTTGAAGGGTTTCCAAGGAATGAGTGTTTGACAATTTCACAAACCATTTTAATTTGTATACCTGGCAACCATACATTCTCTTTAAATTTTGTACTCTTCAAAGACTCGTTAACATTACTCAAAACATATTTGACATATGTTCAAATTTTAGTGAGTGCTAACCGTGTAGTAGTGTACTCCACGGCCTTACATTCTGTGGACTCGGTTTATTGAATAGTGCTAATTGGGCAAAATACAAACAGTTATGACTCGCCTATAGTGTCACTTCCCCGCACCCCTTCTCCTAAAGTGTCGCCCCCCCCCCTTGTCCCTTTGTAGTAGTTGCGTCTCCCCATACCCCCTCTCTTTTAGTGACTCCTGCTATATGGTGTCGCCTTACCACATCTCGTCTCTCGTAGTGTCGCCCCCCCTGCACCTTGTCCCTTTGTAGTAGTCGCGTCTCCCCATACCCCCTCTCTTTTAGTGACTCCTGCTAGATAGTGTGGCCTTACCACATCTCGTCTCTCGTAGTGTCACCTTACCGCCCCTCCGCCCCTATTACCACTTCTCCCTTTCCCCTTGTCTTCCATGAAATCAATATGTGAACAAAGTAGGTGATGATTTTTTCTTTTACTTTTTATCAAAACAAAGGATGGAGCAGCGGTTCACGTGGCGCATGAAAGTAGAAGTGCAACATTCTCACTTGCAGACAGTCCCACAGGAGACAAGGTCGGTTTTTGTAAATACTTCTAAATATACATAACAGGTAATTGTTCTTTTTATAAACTTTTTGTTTTTACGTTTTAATTTCTGTTCCTCGTTATTGAAATGATTAGTTTGCAATATTTTCAGAAACGAAGTTCTAAACATAAACGAAGCAAAACAGACAACACTCCCAAGAAGACAGCTGTACCAAAGGTAATACAATCCTATAACTTTAAAGATTTAGGCCTAACCATGATGCATCGCGTTGTTACTACTGTTTATTCACGTCCGAGTGAACATCACGAGCATGACCTTGCAACCCACTGTTATGTCGATTTTGTATATAAAACGCGGATTGTTTGTATGTTTCATTCCGATGTTTTGATAAGCTCTAAGGTCTCGCAAGTTTGGTTATTTTTCTCTCAGGATAGATTGTTTCGAAATGAAAGATAAATAGCTGAAGAGTAAGAAAAACTTGTAAAAACACAACTGAGTCGAACGTTTGGCTCCAAGACACGGGATTACACAAAATTGCAAACGATTGTGAACCCCCTTTTCAACGCAAAGATGGTCAAAATAACAAAACCAAGGAATTCTTGCCGAGTAGCACAAATTACAATTATTTAACAGTGTTTTATTCTTGTCCTTTGATATATCTTAGAAAGCGTGTGATTCAGTTACCCCTCGAACAGCCGGCGGGATAAAACTGTAGTGTTATCCCAAATATTGTTATTGAAATTAGGATGTCTTTCTTTTTCCTTCAGAAAAGCAAAAAAGACTTAGCTCGGGAGGAATATCGACGCAGACAGGTACGTTAAACAATATAATTCAACAGTTCCTGTTTTTGCTGCCTGGTATATTGACATAGTTAAAGTCTTTGTGTGGTCAGCGTGAATCAAGTTGCAAGACTTTCTTATAGTCTTCTCCAGGTTTTCAGGGTTTTATCCGGATTAAAGGAGCTGATGTCATCAGGTTTCAGATTAATTATGTTAAAGCTGTATTTTTTGTATCTTTTTCCTGACTATCATCGAAATGTGTTTCTTAAGTATTTATTTTAATTTACTTTGTAGTATAAAATACTGTATTTAATAAACAGATAATATATGGTCGCGGGAGCTTTTTATCTCTGAATGAATGAGCAAACCGAACGAGTGATCATGAGAGGTCGTTTCAATACTCAGAAGGTAAAATTTGCATCTCCAAATGGCCATGTAATATTCTGTTATTATTTAACCCTTTCTGACAAAATATAGGACTCGAGTGTTGTTAAATGCTCCCAAGCTGTGTCAATACTCTACTTTTAAACAGTTTGGGAGAGTTTTTCGTAATAGATAACTTGTTATGTGTGATCAGTTTCTTTATTCTCACAACCAAACAGTAGTGATGTTGTAAGGAGAAGATATGTGTTGATGAACTAGCTGGGGCTAAAAGGGTTAACAAACCATAAGAAGTGATAAATGAGAGACTGACTGAAAACGAAAGAGTCTTATGGCGAAGATAGTATTATCAGACTTGTACATGTGTTTTTATCTGATTATTCAACACGTGTGCATGTATCACCACTTACACCTTATTATAAGAAATTAACAATGCATATTATTAACGCGAATTTCAAAAATTCGCGTTAATTTTATTCACTTTAATTTACGTCATTGTTAGTTAAAAGCACATTCTCCAAAGTTAGCTAAAGCTACATTTCATTCACTTCTCCTTCGGATCCGGACGAAACTAGTCTAGTACCTGCACTCTCCCTACCCCCCGCCCTATATAGGGGCTGGACCCGGCGAGGGAAGAGAGAGTCCAGGATCACTTGCCTACGCATGTGTCAGTTTTAGCCAATCACAGCAAACTTTCGCCCAGTCTTACCCCGTCAAGGCTGCATGTATAGGCTTTAGCTATATAGCTGCCCTTCTTTTGGTGAAAACAGTAAATTGCACTTTCTAAAAGAATAATCAACTGCTTTCATAAACTCTTCATCGAACGAGACCGAGGAATCCGCTATTTTCAAACGAGGACTACTTTTTCTCAAGTTGGGCAAATGCTACTTAATATGGTTATTATATAAAAGTTTGTATAAATTCCTGACGCATGCGTAGGCAAGTGATCCTGGACTCTCTCTTCCCTCGCCGGGTCTAGCCCCTATCATAGGACGGGGGTAGGGAGAGTGCAGGTACTGGACTAGGACGAAACATCATAATTTACAATTAATTGTAGAATGTCTTTAGATTTGTCAGTGTACATATTATCTCCGAGGGAATAGCTCATTTCTTCTACTTGCTTTTTCAAGATATCCAATGCCCTTCTATCTTCCTATTCGACAGTGACCTCAATTGGTATTTCTAGGCCGCCTTGAGCAAGTGGAGATCGCTTGTAACAATATTGTTTATTAGTCTTAAACCTCGAGTTCTGCTGTTGGAAACTGGTGTTTGTTACTTGAGAAAATATTACGCATAAGGCATCGAATTCGCGTTAGTTAAATGCTTTTAAACATAACTTTTCGAAAATTCGCGTTAATTTTATTACGCGTAGGTCAGTTGTTCGCGTTGTTAAATATACATTGTTAATTTCCCATAATTAACAATTATCTCCCGAAGTGGAGGTGACTAGTGGTGGGTACTATCGGTAGGTGCCGACACTGAGGGGATAATTGTTTTAGTATTAACCAAACAGGTGAATAGCACTTTTAAAAGTAATTTATTTTTACTTTTTGCAACAAAATCAGTCTCACGCACGTCCACCTCGCGCGCTTGCTTGTTCATGCATGAGTGACAGAAGTGAATAGTGAAGGATAAAAGAGTTGTCGCGCGTGGCTCTATACAAGAATGGAACACGGAGTGATGCAGTGGGGTACGAGAAAGTGTTTGGTTAATACTAATAAGGGATATTCCCGCTTAAGTCAGCATGAAAAGAAATTGAATGCATTTAGCATCAAAAATGGATGTGTTCACCACGCTTCTCATCGGATTTGGAACGGCAGAGCGTGTTCAGACTTGTTTATCAGCGATTCCCCGGTTCGACACTCGGAACACTCATATCTCAAATTCAATGCGAACGATTTACTTTTTCAGTTGTGTGGCCATTGATTTCGAAATCAGTTGCAGATACTGCAGTTTTATAAAGAGTCAAGGTCTTGTTATCGGCTACAAACTCTCCGAACAACAACCGAAAAGTGCAAGTAAGTGTATAGTAAACATTCGAAAGCAGGGAAAACAGAATTAACAATAAAAAATGTGCGATTGTTGGAATTGCTGTGGACAAAGTCGCTGTGTCTTAGAGTGGAAAGAGCTAGAAATATCCTTCCAACTTCTCTTTTTCAATTTACCGTAAGCTCAGATGGCACTGACAAGTAATAACATTGATTTATACACACAATTTTTAAATTTTTTACGTTCTAAATTCTGTGTAACGAAGGTACTTATAGTTCCTGACACATGTGAAGAACAGCTGTGCAGGCGTTTTAAGACTAGCAGAATTTTATATATTTTATAACAGTTTAATAATTATTCGTTTGACATGAAGTCCAGGAGTTGATTGCTCTGTCTTGTAATAAAATATTTCTCCAGCACAAAACATAAATTGTCATTGTTGTCGGTAAATTTTCCGCGCCGTGACTAACATTTTCCAAACAACTGACTCACGAATTTGT
Source organism: Bergia sp. 'catenularis' (assembly GCA_025434825.1). Classification (NCBI taxonomy): domain Eukaryota; kingdom Metazoa; phylum Cnidaria; class Anthozoa; order Zoantharia; family Parazoanthidae; genus Bergia; species Bergia sp. 'catenularis'. The sequence continues at coordinate 9,742 of JANRMR010184732.1, forward strand.
TTTTGGCTCAAATCGGCTTTAAATATAAATAAAAGGAGATTATTTGAGAAGTAACTAGCACATAAAACAGTTTTTTACTTGTATGGTTTTTGTCTTGCTGTTGAGTAATCGAGGAAACCTTCAACTTGCGGAATATAATTTCGAGATTTCAGAGTTACGGTTAGCTTGATTATGTTTATAGAAGGTGATGGTTGGAGCAGTGTGTTTATTTTTCTAGGGAATCGCGTTCGTTATAAATTATAAGGTCGACTATATGTAAAATAAAAATAAGCTTTACGCTGTTTGTTGAAGCCGTGCAGCGCACCGAATTTTTGTCCTGTAGCTAGTTTGATTGACAGCCATGTTACGTGCCATGTCTGATTGCGTTACAGTGCGTTACAGTGGGCGGTATTACAATGTCCACAGGCGCTCCCCTCCTCTTTTTCCCTCCGTCATTCGCCCCAAGTTTTCCCCGAGCGCCTGGAAGAGACTAGTTTGTTGTTGGAGAAAATATCACCCATAAAGCGTTAAATTCGTGTTAAACATGCATTGTTAATTTCCTACAATAAGGTATATTCCTGCTTAAGTCAGCATGGTAATTTATGACTTAATGAATACGTTATTTTAATGTTGTTTCTCTTGACAGTTATTGATTTAACATGTATTTAGATGTTTTTAAAGCCTGTTAAAAGTCATTTGTTTGTTGCAACATTGGATTATGTTTGAATGGCTTCAATTTCATGTGAAGGAGATAGAGAAAATTGCCCAAGAAATGGATATGGAGAAGAAAGAAAAAGAGCAAGAGAAAGCTTGTACAGTGGATAAAAAGGTATATTCCCAAACCCAAACATTAAAACGTGTTGTAGAATGAAAAGCTGTTCAATTATTATTGAAGTAGATAGGTTTGATTGTTTACAAAAAGTTGTAAAACCACTCTTATCTGTGTTTCAACTTTAACTCAGTTACTTATACTAATGTACAAAAACATATTCTTTGATACCAAACTACTGATAAATTACTTTGTTTAAAACTTTCTTTGTTCCCAACAAACGTTTAATTTGCTGCTTATTTTGATTCCTGCAAACTTTGTAGAATTAAATATTAAAGTTAAGAATGAAATCTTCACTCCTTGTAACTGTTTTTATGCAGAACGCTGGAGAAATGGTCACTTTTCGATATAATATAACAAATCAGTCTTAAAATAGGAAAAAGCAAATTTTGAAACAAAAACTGAGAAAAATAACCAATGTATCTCTTTCAGTAATAGTGACCTAACAAACCAGGTGCGTGAAAATACCATACATATACAATTGTTGAAGTATTAAAGTATTGAAAGTCAAAGTTGATTTAATTGTAGGTTGAAGAACACTGTCCCGCCGAGGTAACTTGTGATCCCTCGTATGACGATCAAGCAGGTATATTTACTTTAATTCCTTTAAAACCAAAAACCTGATTTGTCAATAAAGTAAAGTGAAGTGAAGTGAAGTGAAGTGAAGTGAAGTGAAGTGAAGTGAAGTGAAGTGAAGTGAAGTGAAGTGAAG
>JANRMR010184765.1:0-11259 GCA_025434825.1 Bergia sp. 'catenularis'
CACTTTCGGCCCCCCCCCCCCCCCCCCCTCGTCTTTGAGTAGCCAATCAGAGCACACGAGAATCCAACACTATTTTGCTGGTTTGGTAAACCGTACCCATAAAATACTTTTCACTGGTTCACTATTCATTATTCACAACTAGAATGACCTGATTCCTTTTTCTATTTCTACTGTTAAATATCTCTCTTACTATGATTAAAATCACTATAATTGTTAGGTTATTACTATAATAATAATAATAATAATAATAAGTGATTACACGCGCGTTTTAAGGACTGTTAAAAAATTTATAACAAGTTGTCTGGTGTTTTCTTATGTAATCACAGCCAAGATTTTAGTTGAAAACTGACTTATCACACGTTGTATAACAAAAACCCGAGAATCTTTTAAAACTTTCCAATTCATACACTCAAAAAAGTAGGAATACAATGATTTTGTTTATGTCCGACTCCAATTTAACATAACAAATTAAAGTGTACTTCCGCAGTGAAATTCAGTCAAATAATCACAAAAAGGTTTCAGAAATAGCGAAAACGTATTAAAACAGTCTTAACAATAGATAAAAGCCGCCGGGAATAAAACACGACTAGTATTTCTACATTTTTTATGTTGCGTGTCTCGGTATCTACAATAAGTTATCTTTCTCCCTTTGAGATCTTTTTGTAAAAGAAAATGGAAAGATAGACTTCAGAATAATAATACTGTTATGGCAAACTAAAGTATCGTTTTATAAGCTATTTAAGCTGCTAAATAATATTGCTTCCACAGATTAATCAATACATGTATCCAGATAAGCGAAAAGTTAACAGTTGGACTGTATAGTTTTTTTTATGTCATATAAACAAAGCCTGCTATTTTTCCATCACTAATCCCAACACGGTAAGACATCAAGAGAAATCCTCATCAAGGTTTTTCATAACCTTCATAAAGAGCGCCGTAAAAATTAATTTACGTTCCTATTTAAAGACTTCGTTCTCTCCAACCGGCATGCAGAAGCAATATCATAAAATTTAGTGCTTTAGAAATTAGGTAATGGCTTGTTAGTTTTATAGCTTTCAAAATTAAGCACACGCAAAAGGCAACTACATTTTTACTTTTGCGGTTCTTTCCGTTTTGAATCAAATCTGTACTCAGGTCAAAGCGTAAATGACTTTACAGATTGTTACCATAAGATAATCATGAGCTTAAAAAGATTGTTTCTTGGGGGTACTACATAACTAGAAAACAAGTTTTTCAGTGAATAGTCTATAACAGTTTACAACCAAAGTAGGCAATTTTAAGTTAAATGGAAAGCATTTTCAAAAAACGATTTTCGTCATAGTTGCGTCTATCTGCTGGGGATGACATTTGTCTAAGTGAGCGTCAAGCTAGGATGTAAGTAGACCAAGCAAAATCGCAATAACGATTTTTGTTAATGTACCGACTTTGGCACATCAACCTCGTAAAAACGTATACGCGGATATTAGTTTTCGAGGCATCATGCATTTTTGTAAGCTAGCAGTTTTATGAAAACCTTATATGATTCATGATCTGAAACTATATGGAGATGACAAACATAAAGTCCAACAGCAGTGCGTCCTTTCTAATGAAAAGGTCGGGCAAGCTGAAATAATAAAGCAAAATGAAATGTCATGGATGGAATATGCGAGGCACAGCACTATGCCTCAAGCATCACTCATCCGACCCCTCGTAAAGCTTAATGAAAAAAAAGGAAGAAAAGGCCCAAATAAATTCTTAGTCAAGTTTTTTTTTTTCTGTTTCGTATTATCGTTTACCTTACAGCCTTTTAACCTGTACGGTGATTATATTTTTATGGAGAATATGCTAATCTGAAAGAGACATCTGTGTTTGTTTGAGAAATGTTGAAATATTCCTTAATATTCTTTTTCAAGACTGACGCTTTCCTTATTTCTGACAGACTTTACAAACATCGACCCACGCACTTTGTCATTAGGAAGGGCCATGTCTTCATCCGACTGACGAAAATGAGTCGCGACTCAAAAGGGAGTCACTGAATCTTTTCCGCGCCAATATTTTCATTCCCAGATTATAGTAGCAAGATAATCAAGTTATTTGCATTAAGAAACGCTATACAAAAGAAAACAAGCCAAGTACTTGCGTTCCGAGTAATAAACTCCAATTTTTGCGTTGCTTTCCATGTTGATTTTTCGGTTTTGAAGAGAAAAAAGCTGAAGTGTATGGTGTATTTGTATTTTGCCAACTAAGGTCAACTTGTGAAATTTTTAAAGGAAAGGAAAGATTGAGCGATGGCATCGGCGAGTACAGGACTTTCACACTTTCCAGCAGGTGGTAGTCTGTGATTGGTGTCAGACAACTATTAGGCGTACCATCGCCTTGTAGCCTTCGCGGATAGTTAATTCAAGCTGAAAGATTATCACTCTACTACGGCATATATCTATAACTACTGTACATGTTCTCCTTGCGTCTCATTTCAACTGAATTGCTTGTTTTGAACCATTACACGTATCATAAAAGTCTTGCAAGGTTTCAACGAAAGAGCTCAGTTGTTTAAGCCTTTGTTGAGCTCCGGGCTTACTAGTTTTAGATTATACACTCTCACAAAATATTGTACGACAAACTAAGTACATTTTATGACAAAGAGAATGAGAACTCACAACTACGCAACTCTGTTTTCAATTCTTCCGTGTGGTTTTCCAGCCGCACAACTTCAAAGATGTGGTCAGTAAGATGAAAAAAAACATTTTTTCTATTTTCATAACAAACAAGAACATCGATGATAAAGCCGTTTCTTACGTTACATAAACTAAACGAACACACTGGAATTATTTTTCATAACTAAAACTTAAAAGCTTCATATATATTTAGGGTTCAACGTATTTATAATGAAGTGTTACTATACATCAGCTAAAATTCTTTATAAACGATTCGGACAAATTAACGTCAAGTGCAGTTAGTGGCCTAACTTCGTGGTTTCGTATTTATACTTTTTCATAAATTAACAATATTTTCTTTATAGTAGAACAGCCGGTAGACCTTGTTTTCCAAATTTTTCAATAACAATATTCATTCAAAGAAAGAAAAGCCAAAATTCGTTTAAATGTTCCAAGAAACGACAAGTACAAATCAGTTTAGTACATCAGTTAATTGATTTACAGCAAAACAGTGCTCAAACCTTAAAGTTGGTTTCCACATTTAATATTAAAGTCTCATTGCACGAACACAGATTTTCTGGGAAGATGCAGTGAGAGATGAAGGCCGGAAGTGAGATGTTGTCGGTTTTTCACTACCTACTGATATAATGCTTTTAAAACAAGAGCTTCGTTTCAAGCATTTCATTCCTTTAAATCATTTTAAAAAATGGCTGCTAAAGGATGTATCTCTTTGATTTTGATTGTGTTATAGTTGCGAGCCGGATAGCTTTCTGAAACTTGCAAGTTTCATATTTTGTTGAATTATACATACACGAGTGTATTCATATCTCGTAAAAAAACTGAATCCGAAATGAAATGCCATTTCCTTTATGTGGAATGAATTTTAAAAACCTGTGGTCGGGTGCGTCCTTCGCCAAGCAAATTAAATTGTACTGAAGCATTGAATGTGTGAAAGTTTGTTTTTCTCATGAAGCGCGATTACATTCGATTCATTTGTCTAATCATTTCAAACTGTCCACGTACAATCTTCTGAAGAACATCTGGGTTTGTGTACATAAAACAATTGTCCTTTGATAGAAAGGCTTTTATCCCCCCTTGTCATCATAGTGGGAGAAAAACTCACTTTACTTTCTGTTATTTTCGTTCATTTTACTCGAAAACTGATCAAGTTAATACAGAAAAAGAATTATTTTTAACATAGTTGAAATCTTAATAATTCTCGCTCGAAGCCTTTCTTGATAATAAAACTCTTGCATGCTGAAAAGGCTTTCATAAAGAAGCAAAATATATTTTGTTTTTTAAATTTAGAAGCTTTTAAAATTGCTTCGCTCCCGAATCAGTTAGGAAAAGCTCTTACGCTTGAACAGATGTAGAAGTTTAACCGAAACTTTTTTACGTCAAAGATTTTGAGTAAGATTAATTGTTGAGAAACAATACGCGTGGTCTGAATTGAATCCAAAATGGAATAAGTTAGATTCTGAAACGATTCCGTCAACCGTAAAATTTTCCGTCTGCCGTTTTGTTCCGTGCACGGCTGAATGCTGAAGGTTGAAGGTTCTCTTTCTATTCTCTTGAAAGTATTTTGCATAATATGACCACAACACAGCATGAGACGGTATGACCCTTCGTACAGGATGAGGTCTATGATCATTGATGAACTACTGTATCCGTTAATACAGCCATTCTTGTTAAGCTGAATGAACGAATTTTAATGTTCTAAACTCCAATTCGGCTAGTACTAGAGAAAGCAGAAAAAAAAACTGTCAACTGTTTCGCCTTCGAAAAGTTGAAGCAGTTTAGAAAATCGACTTCCCACGCACTGCAGCGGGAAGATTTTGAATATTCATGTTGAATGCTCTGTTGAGTTATAAACTTATACTGGTTATAGTTTTCTCGCGAAGATTTAGATTTCGTCAAATTTTGATCATCACTTTCGAGCAATCTTACTCGTGTTTTTTTGCAATTATTTCATATGGCTTGGTGGCCCCCGTTGGCGCTTTAATATAAATTAGAAACGACTGCTCAGCGAACCACAAACGGCAGAAGTATAACGTCTGTTTTCTATAGCGAAGTTACAAAGCTATGCTTGAGTTGGAATATTTGACGCTGGAAACTCTATCACCGTGACTAAACAGTGGGTACAAAAATCTTTATACTTAGTAATCTGATCCACTGTTACATAAGGAAAAGTTATGGTCGAAGGAGTAAGCAAAGTCGATATAATCACATTCTTCTTGCTGTTTTTTCTCAGTTGATAATGCCAGCTGAATGCAAAATATTGCCGCAAAATTTATTCAAAACATCTGACTCACAATTATTAAACACAATTCGAAACACAAGACACTGGATTATATTTTGAAAACTAAATTTCTTAAACTCGTCTACGTGAATTGGCCACTTTTCGCGATTGAACTTTTTTTAAGAACGTATGTGCCTGAAGCCGCATTAACTTCTGTCGAGAAACAAGCGGACTAAAATTATAATTAACTAGAAATCTGATGATATTGTGTGAGTTGTTTTTATCTTTGAAACTTACTTACCTATGGTTGTCACCACAGTACCGGAGAAAAACACTGATCCGGCAAAACTCCATCTATCATATTCTACATCAAAGTAGCCTTCCTCTATAGCTTTATTAATCTCCACGAAAAACTCTGCCATATCACGTTGTGAGATATTATACTTGGTGGTGATGGTGTTACGGACTTGGTCAAAATGTAGTTTTTCCTTCTTCTCGGCGCCTGATTCAATGGTTTGAAACAGTGCTCCCCCGAATAAAAGATAAACAAAAAATAAGGTCGTCCTTAGCAAAAGGTTTTTGGTGGGTGCCTTGAGAGATCGAAAGAAGTTCAGAAAGAACACCCCCATTCTGTGTTTGATTTAGCAAGGCCACAACGACCGAACGGCCGCGAACCGTTTGCCTCGAGTCCCAGATGCGAGAGAGTTGCACCTCTCATAAGCGATGGGAGATTTCTGGGGCAGCGTCAACCGTCAAAACCGCTCAAACAAGGTATATATACACACATCGAGAACGGTGTTTACTGACCGGAGATCAATGCTTCTTGTGCCATTGTTTGACCCAAAACATGTGACGTCATTGGGACCAATCGCGTGGAGGGAACTAATACAAGAATGGGCTGATTACAGTATTTGTCTTTAGCCAAAAAAGAACCTCATCTCTTCAAACGGATCAGTTTATTTGATTGCGGTTCACTCACAGTGACTTCTTCAGTTAAACCCGCTTACCCTCACAATTTTAAGATGCCGTCTTTTCGTGCTTTACTATGTTGTATTCGGAATTCAAACATGTTAACTTTTTCCATGGCAGAAGCAGCAATTTTAAAGACTTTGCCCATTGTTATTAAATTTACCAAATATGGGAAAAGCAATCAAACTTCGGTTGGGGATTTCCGTTGGAAGGAAATTTATCATGGTCACTTTCCGTTGCTTTCAAATATATGTAAATTACTGTGGCCATCAGAAACACAACAAAAAGAGCTGATCGCAAAAGCGTTGTAAAGTGAATTTTCGTTTAATATCTACCAACGATAGAAGTAAAAAGCACGGCCCGCAAAAATAACAACGAAACCTTTTTGAGAGTTCTTATAAGAAAGCCGTCAAAAAGTTTACTAAATGTTCGATCAAAGCGAATATGAAGTTGCTAGTTTGGAAAAAGGCAGATGGCGAAATATAATGATTAATGAATACAGACTGAACAATTTATAAATGAACGCGAGGAAAATACAACAGATTCCCGCAAAGAACAAAGCCTCGTCAATGATAAAGCACTGTTCTGCCCTTAGTAATAGCCCGTGAATTTTAACGTGCGAATTCTGCAAATACTTCTTTTCCAAAAACTCCTACTCAACACCGAAACTTAAAAAGCAAACAAGTGTTTTTTTTTCAAAGCCAGGTTGGTTTGGATGCGGTAAAACGATCAAAATGTTCCTAAATTTGTTTCTTACGAAAGGAGATTTATCAAAATGAGAACATGATTATTAATTTTTTGTGCTTGTTCTTCTATCACGCAGTATAATGTAGTGTGATATACTGAGAACAAAAATAAATGCTTATAGAAACCCAGCGTATACTACACTACGAGACAACTAAAATGTTTTGCGCGCACGGAACATCTGAAAAATATTTCTGAACTGTTTAGCGAGAAGGTGAATTGCGAATTGAAAGCAGGTCTTTTTGATCATCTTTGACCAGTATGTATTTTATCATAGATTAAGTAATGTGGACAATCAAGTTTTGGCTTGTAAGATTTGTAATGGTTAAGCAATCAGAATGGAATAGGCTCGGCCTGAATGAAGGAGAAATCTGGTAAAACAAAAGGGTTGAAATAACATTCAAATTTTGCTTTGTCTACGTTTCTGCCGATGCTCATGGTCAGGGTTAGGTCATTTGTTGTAATTTTCCGATTCACAACGAGCCTGAATATGTATACACCATTTTCCTTGCTGAGAAGATTTCTGTGTTATCCTTGGCTTTTCGCTTTAGGAAATGAAGTCGTTTTTCTCTCTTGTGTGTATCAACTTCAAATAGTGAGCCAGCAGGAGAGTCCCTGTCCGTAAATCACGGCACCTCTTCTCACTTGTCAAATATTTCTTCGTAAATAATTTATAAGAAAGTACAAAAGTATAGAAAGTAAATTCTAATCGACAGGAGACTTCGTTAAACAAGGAAAATATTAAATTGAATGGTCCGGTTTTTGTGACTGACATACACAAACAATCTTTAAGTAGAAAATAAACACGAAAAGCGAAAGATATTCTTGTCCGAATATAACTTTTGGCTCTTTCTCGATACATAATGTACTGAACAATCAATATCTGTTCATTTCTTAGTTTCTTAGCACAATAAAACAACAACGTTCCAAGCTCTGGTGGCTATTGCTATAGGAAGTTTTTAAGATGTCTCGCCCCTACTAATGAACTACAACAAAATCATTCTGCAATTGTATATGAAGAGGAAAACTTTTGAATTTGTGTGAAAATTAATCATCTTTACCGTGAAAAGAAACATTCCCATGAAAATTTCCCTTCTAGCTTAGCAACCATCTTGCTTGCTTTCTTGTGTTGAAAAAGAGAGTCGGCTTTTATCACAACGTTTATTTTTGAAAGTATTGGAAATAAAATTGGGAAAAATTCGACAAGGATGTTTCGCGCCCACGCTCCGGATCCGGTTCGAATCTGTAAAACCACTGAAAAGTTTGTCACATCGGCCCATATACAAATATGAATATTAAAACGAATGCAAATACAAGAACAAGATATTTTTGATAATTTGTGAACGCGTTTTGCTTCCTTTAACGCAACTATAGAACAAAATCGTGGCGTGTGAGCAGTTTAATTGCGTGCGTAAAACCCATTAACACACGTTGAAGAAAAGAAATATGACATATATTTGTTTTCTTGTTGGTGATCGAGTTCTGTTTTAATATTATCTTTCTGTTCACGCCTATCCACATCAATAGTACTTTGAAAGTTTGCCGAGTACTATTTTTTTTATTTTTAAAAGCGTTGCCGGTGAGCTGTGTGAAAATTTATATTCGATTATGTTTTCATTTGGGAAAAGCTTGTTGTAAAAAAATATTTTACCTTACAATAAATATGAAAATGAATTGCCTTTATCATGTTTTAATCGAGTTTGAAAAGAAACTCAGCGTGGCCTTTCAGTGCTTGATTAGCACACAGTGCTTTTCATTGAGTTTCAAAACACCTTCACTTTTAATATAATAAAAAGTTAATTAAAAAGCAAAAAACCAAAGCAAATGAACGTTTTTAGTGTTGTAATATTTCTTGTTCACGAGAGTGACAAGCTGGCAAATTCTCCGAGTCGTAAACTTCAAAAACACATCGGGGTAGAATAATTCAATTATGTAAATTGCAAAATAGAGCAGTTGAAGCGTGTAGAATTGAATTCTACTGGAAAAGCTATTGGAGAAAATAATTGTACTTTTAGGTACAATTTGTATTGAGCGGGAAAACATTGTTTTCAACTAAACTGACACGTTTACACTTTCAACCTGGAATTTCATCAGATTACATTATCAGAGAGATTATTTCAGCGGGGATCCTTTTGGGGGGAAAACTTAAAATACAAAAAACACCAATGAGATAAAAAAAAAAGTTTTGGAACTGAACCATGAAAGCATTAAATCTGGGTACAAAATGTGGGAATCACATTTGCACGAATAAGCGCCACGTACAGTACAATATTGTGTGCTATAGCTTTCAGAGCGAAAATCGAAATCAAAACCGTTTTGAACGGAGTGGAGGGCGATGTAACTTCACAAACACTTCAACGAGAACATTCTTTTTCTTCTAAAGATCCAACTGCAATGAGTTGTTGTTCCTAATTAATATTTTGTGTTATTTTTTTAAAATTATAATTAAATTTAATAGTATTTTTCACAAACATAAGTTTTACAGCGATATTCGCTTTAAAATCAGTCCCTCAATCGATGACTTGCCTTTATCAAGAAAGACAGAAGAAGGGGATGTTTGTTTTCAGTAATAACCTACTTTGGTCATAAAGAAAGAGAATAACTCGTCCATTTAAGTAATATTTTCAGCAAAACATTCCGCTCCCGTTGACAACAAAACCTGTGTGGGCAGAACATGAAACGCTTTATCGCCCACAAAGTTAGTGTTTGGAGCAATATTTTTGGCGGTAATAAATTTATAAAACAATAACACAGAGCATATTTTAATGTTTCTGTTGGAGAGATTATTTTATTTAGCTAAATTTGGCGACCTTGAAAGGCCGGTGATTAAACTTAAGCGTGTACAAAGACAACCGCCTGGCCCTGAGGGTATGCGAAACGTGGTACCCCCCACACATTTAAGGACTATTCGTTATTTATGTCTAGGAAGGGGAAGGGGGGGGGGGTCGGTGTTTACAGAGGGGGAGGGGGTAAGATTTTTAAAATGAAGTTAAATTGTGGGTAAGGTTTCATAAATGGGTTTAGGAGGGAGCAACTTTTAATGTTTTTGAGATGGTGCAAACTTGTTTTAGCTTGTATTTAGTTGTAATTATCTATAATCTGGTCAGTGATAATTTTGAAGATGTGTTTTATATTAAAAGTTGGCCATGCTCAGTCTTTCAGTGATTCTGACAGACAAATACTTTTGAACAGCAAATTCTAATATCATTTTCTTAAACAATTACTGGGTGTGGTCACACGTTCACTTGGCATTCATGGAACATCAAATCTTTGGGGAAAGGGGGGGGGGTAGGTAAACTTTCTCCCCCCCTCCTCCCTTTTGAGTCAGATTTTTTTGTGTGAAGTATTCGCTCACAGTCTTAATGCAAGAAAAAAAAATTTTTTTCAAGAGAATACGTGATTAAACTACATTGAAAATACAGGAATTTTCATCAAAGAGACACTGATTTCTTAAAAATTCCCGGATCCCCACCAAATCTTGCGTTTTCGATGCACATATATTGTTTAATCTAGCTGGTGCTTCTCCATTTCAGATCTCTAAATCAATCCCTGTACTTTGAGCTACAACTAAAAGGATTTCGAGACAAAGTAGTCAAGCTTGTAGCTGTGGCTCTGATATCCCGGTTAGAATCGGGAATAGGATTGTGCTGTCAGGGGCGTTCCTGGGCATTTTTCAGCTTTAAGCCCGCCACTGGAATGTTGCTGATATACAGTTACCAATTTACACCGGTAAAGAACCGGGTTTTACAGGCCGTAAAGTAACTTTAGTTGGACCTTTAAGTTACACTCACGTAAATGTTGTATTTCCCTACTTCTATATCATATAATTAACGAAAAGACAAAGCTGTGTTAGAGTGGCATTCTAAAATGTAAGGCCGAAGGAAAGTTTGTGTACAAAAACTGAAAAGGCAGTCTATGACTGCATGTGGCTACTGCTTTATTTTTGTAGACTAGATATTACAAATTGTAAGTGAAATGCCGCGAGTGTTACGGGGCAGCACTACATTATAACGTATGAATGTATTATAAAAACAATAAATTGGCATACACACACTTTTTTTAATTTCAAACAGTAAATCTACAAAATGGATACAAATATCAATTCTTTGTGATTTGCAGCTCAATAACAACAATAATTTCAAACAGTAAATCAACTGAATGCATACAAATATGTGTTCCGGAAGGGAGATCTTGCCCATGGTACGCCCCTGGCTGTTAAGAATTTTGTTTGTAATTGTTATGAATCTGTTGTTGAAGAGAATATCAAATTGCTAGCGTTGAAACTCTGCTCGTCTCTTGTTCAGTGATTGTACTGTTGTCATTGTAGATTTATGGTCGCGGGTGACAGACGGTTTACACTCGCAAACTTAAGCGCTTGAGGGTCCCCTGGGAAGAAATTGTATGTGGGGTGTTTGGATTCGTTCCTCCTCCGGGTGGAGTGCAATTTTGTCATGTCGGCGCGGCTACAAAGCCGAAATGTGTGTTTTTGAACCATCGATTCGAGCTCAAAAATTGTTTCTTCAGCTCCACCGAAATACGTTTACGAACTCGAAATAACACTCAGCGGTTAGGATGTTTATTTACCCGTTTGCTGGCATGGTTTTATGGCGATGTGTTGGCATAAAGGGAACTTATCGAGCTTCGCGTGGCGATGGGTTCGATTTGAAAACCGTT
>JANRMR010184787.1:0-11258 GCA_025434825.1 Bergia sp. 'catenularis'
CCCCCCCCCCCCCCCACACACACACACACACTTAAGGATTTCCTTTGTAATTGGGATACATATATGATTACCTTCTATAATTTAACAACAATTTATTATTAAAACATACGGTAGTTCCTTTTACATATAGCAATACCTTCTGCACAGTTATACGGTGAATAAAGAAGTCTGGTGAGCTTTCCAAAGCATGTAAATACTCAAACTTAAATTTGTCGTCTTTCAGCTCCAAGAATAAATTGACCTTTTGTTTCAGAGCAGCTTTCACTTCTTTATCTCGGTAATCACCAAGGAAACTTCTTTGATAAAGTTTATGAATTCCGTAGGCTTTCCTGTGAGTAAAAGGTGAACAGTGTATGATTGTAAACTGTCAAATAGCAGACAGAAATGAAAATCAAAGGCTCCATGAGCTTACTTGAGAATGAATGTTTATATGCGGACCTCTGGCAAATAAACATACATGTACATACTGAGAAAGAGGCAGCCCTCTTTAATACAAAATTAGTATTACAATGTATCAACCATAAGAGAAACTTGAATCTCTAACTTTGGTATTACTGCCAGTTGCTGATCAAGCAATCAAACAAGTGAAAAAACAAATCAGTGAAGATACCATTGTCACAGTCCCCATGAATAGAATGCATTAAAATGTCTTTTATAAGATTTCCTCATGTTATAGTGCAGCAGGCCCAACATATTTTTACAAATTTACACAGGATGGATGGGCCCATGGAGTGATATCTGTCACCATTACCTACAGCCACTATAACTTGTTCATTGCACTTCACCTATTCACAAGTTAAAAACGGTATGAAATTAAAACAAGTGTCCGTTTCAAAATGGACTCTCAGTTTCAAAACAGACTGCAGTTTTCATGCGAAATTTTGACTGCTTTTTAAGCGCAGAGAGTAAAATTCCATGTATATTGCAAGACACACAAAAAAATATCGTCTCAGTGCTTAACTGTCACAAGGCTTAAATTAAAACTACTGGGTTATAAGAAAATTGTTAATTAATAGATCAGTTAAGGCTACAGTTTTTAAATTTTTAGGTTTACAGATTTTTTTTTAAAGTATGAGAGAAACGGAGAAGGAAATAAAAATAAAATTCCATTCTAGCATTTTTTCTTCTTCTAGCAAAAACAATGGGCAGGAGGTAAAAAACAATGGGCAGGAGGTAAAAAACAATGTAGCTGCACCAGGTAGCACTTGTAAATTTAATCTGTAGTTTCTTTACAAACTATGGATGAAAATTAAAAATACCAAGAACTAGAATGATGTTTAATATACTTTGTCAGACAAAATACTTCAATAGTTTAGCTTAATACCTTTCTTTATTGAAACAATATATTATCATTAAATATAATATTTATTTCTCAAATTTAACTTAACCTTCATAATGCCAACATACAAATGGAACATTCTGGGCCCTTTATGGCTACACTTTGAACTAGGCACTGGACTCTAACAGTTCTGTTACTTCAAAAATCTGCAACAAGTCGTCTGATTATAACAAAATATTTTTGACAATATCAATGAGCTTCAAATAAAGTAACATCTACGTTGGTCAAACAGTGTAGCACCGTACGGACTGTTCATTAGGTCCAGAACCTTGTTGTGCACTTTATCTTTGGAGTTATTTTCAGGTCTGAAATTGAGAAACATGAGTTGAAAGTCATCCATTGTTTATATTCAAATAAGAATAACACCATGTGTGAAAATAAACAACCCTTTGAGCTGGAAGACTTGTCAACTTCCTTGATTCCACTAGGCAACTGATTCCCCTTCAGGAATTAATTTTCCATCTTCCATGCACATACCAGACTGTCACGTTTGGCCAATCAAAGGGTGTGATATATTTGATATTTGTTTTAGTTGATCAATGAAAATGCATAATATAAAATCTTAGCAATCAAGACAAGCTAAGTGGTGACGACTGTGCCAAGTTCGAGAAAACTAATATACATTCCCTTTTTGTTAACATTAATTCAAATGGAATGATACATTTAAAATTGGGTTTTGAAAAACATTGGGTTGGAGGGAATATAATCCAGAATGAAAATGACAAATAAAAATTTTATTTTTATTTCAAAATCAGACATTTTAGGTGTAGCGGATCCGTAAACCTAAAAATTAAAAAACTGTCGCCTAACTGAAGTAATAAGCCAAGTTGATGTAGCTGCTCTTACTATTTACAGTAGTCGTGCAGTAAACTGTTGCATAATACCGTAGGTTTTAACTAGTGGTAATAATATTTTCAATATGATTCTTTACTACATGTAGTGTGGTTCAAAAATTATCAAAAGCTTTTTCAAACTTTGATGTTGCTTTTGTATCATTTCTTTTTGTTCCACATCTATATTCATATATTTTGGAATATTATCATGGTAACTCATGAATATTAATGAGCCACTGCTCCGAGTCTACCAGTCTGGGGAGAACACTGTTTCCAAAGACTTCCTGAAAATAATTATGTCAATTTTGTCTATTGTAATAATAAAAGTACATAATTATGGTAATAAAAGTAATATAGGGCGTATTTGATTGACCGTACTCCAAAAAAGGAATACACTGATTCAAAACTTTGACCTCTTCAATTGGGCAGTGTGCTTCTTTCCAAAAACATAAACAAGCAGTATGTTTTAAGGTAATTCTAATTCTTAATTCAGATAATTTTTTTTTAATGTTTGCTGCTTTGACAGAGTATTTCAAAATCTTAGTATTCATATTCTGAAATATTGTCAATCAAATGCACCAATAGCTAGTGTGGCTTGAAGATGTGAATTTTATATTCTCCTGTTAAAAACTATTTTCTAAACAAAATAAAGTAACAGAAGGACTGATCATGTACAGTATAGTCAAAAATAATACTTACGGATTCTGAATGACTTTAATTGCACTGACGTTGCTCTCTCTTGCTCTCCAGATCACTTCTAAGATTATCAGGGTGAAATATTTCTTGAAAGAATCCTCTGAGTCTGCGAATTCCCCTATCACACCATCCAGGAAATCCTTTCTGCACTGAAATACATGTATAACAAAGAGACTGTTGGATTGATGTAAAATTTACAATTGGTTTAAAATAGCAAATTTTAACCTTACTTTTAGGTTGACAAAAGAGCAACAGTATTTATTTGTAGCATTAACAAAACAAAACAGAATATTCCTAACTTTGATGAAAGGCCTCAATAAGAGTCAGCAAAATGCTGCTACAGGTAAAACTTGTATTGACTCCACTTAATGTACTCAATCTAGGTACATGTATACATTGGCATTATCACCAAAACAGATATCACAAAGGAATTCCATGATTTTAAGAAGAACAACAGATAAAACTGGGAGACCAGTAGAGAGACAGTGACGAATCATCATGATAAATAATAATAACAATAATTTAATAATAATAATAATAATATTAAATAATAATAATATGATGATGATGATGAATGGAGAAAGAATTTAAGATAGAGTACTATGTAATATGTACTTCAATTTGTTTCAGTATCATGTGTACTACTCAAAGATACATGTAAGTGTCAGCTAATGTGAGTGTCCAAACGAAAACCTGCATAAATGCACTTCGAGCATGAACATGTTAGTTCAAATGTGGGGTGTTTGCTGGGAAATGCATGTGAAAGCACCAAAGTGTGAACATGAATGCAGGCAAATGCACAAAGGTTGTAAATATGAATGCAGGGCGAACAAGCCTTCATTTTTTTCAAACACACTGGGCTGATTATTTAAACAAGGTCTAAATCTTAACCCACGTTGACATTTTGCCTTAAGTGTTATAAACAATAGTTTGACAACAGCTAGGATTTAGACCTCATTTAAATAATTGCCCACTGTGTTTTTTCCAAACACAGATTGCATTTCATTCCACTGCACACACCTCTATTCTAGTGACGTAGCTTGTTTCTTCTGGGAAATACAGTTAGGTTCTTGTAAGCATTTTTATTCTTCACCAAATTGTTGTTATTACAGAAATTGAAGCTTTAACAAACAAACATTGAAGGACAATAGTTTTGTTGGCTTAAGATTCATAGAGTATCATGAGAAACCTTTTTTTATCATGAAGCCATTAGTTCTGATTTCAGGAACATGGATCACTCCGTCAGCCAATGAACTTTCACTGTTTCTGAAATGTGTTGCTCCAAATTATCTCCATTTCTGAAACTGGAATACTTAAAATTAATCGCTTTTTAAAATTTTGTGCAAAACTTGAACTTAGGACATTTTAATACATGTAAAAACTTCACAATGTAATTATTCTTCATCTTCAAACCGATCATAGAGTACTGTAAGTTTCCCAGAGGTCAGTTTTCTTGCATAAGTGCAACTATTGATTTTTTGACAAACAAATATCCAAAGACAACAATTTTGTTGGAAGTTATCAGCTCAAGATTAACATTATAGTATCTTGTAGTTATAGAAAGAACCAATTGATCAGAAATTATCTTTACAAAAAAAATATAATTTTATAATTATTGATTACTCTCGAGATCCATACATTTTGGGGATGTTGCTCTATGAAAAATCAGTCCTCAGCCTCAAACAAGCCTTTGTTCTCTGCTAAAATTTCAAAGTGTGTTGTTAATCTGAAGTTTTGGAGGTTCTCTTGTAAAAAAAATGTGGTCATCAATGGGGCCCTGTAAGGGGTAAATTCTGACAAGCAACACGGCCTTGAAACAGCAACACGAGAGCCATGAACTAGCAACAAATGATGAGCTGCTCTAATGAAATACTGATAGCAATACACGAACCTAAAGAAACTGCAACACACTCAGTCTTGAAATGTAGATGGGCAACACAGGGACCCCCCTTTACAGAGCCTCATCAGTGTTGTTGACTGTATGGTCCACACAGCTTACAATTGTTTCAAATGAGGTGCATGCATTGGTTTCAAACACAATTGTGCATTTGCTTTGAACAAGGGGTGCTCACTGGGAAATGCAGACGAACGTACCAAAGTGTGAACATAAACACAGATAAAAGCAGGCTGCAGTTGTTTCCAATGCAGGTGCATTTTTTCGTTTTTAATTGCTTGAACTCAAATGCATTTGAGGAAGTCAGAACCGTGTGTTTATAAGACTTTTAAATGGAATGGAGAAACTTAAAAAACATTTTAGTTAAGGATTACCTGATGAAAATAGTAGTTGAAAGCCTCAGGGTCAATATCTCTCAGTTCTGAAGCACAGCAAGCCTTGAAACACAGTTTGAAAAAGTACTTCTTCTTGCATTCAAGTTCTGAAATCAAATGCTGAGGATTGAGCAGATATTTGCCATCTTCTGCAACCAGGGTGAAAAAATCCAGAGCAATTGGAGATATCTTTGCTTCCTTGGCAGCCTCAATGAGAACATCCTAAGGTAAAAAGTAAGTGTTTTGAACACTGTTTAGGCTATTATACATACTACAACATACTGTCAATGTATAAATAATAGTTTCCTTACTTTCTCAAAACTAACACTACCATTACAGCAAGTTTTTTTCTTTTTTTTCTTTTTCTTTATAATTTCTATATTGTTATGAAATGATTGCAAGATACAAAAAAGATAATAAATTATAAAAAATGACACTAAGGTTTATGAAAGGGCTTCTTGGTATAATCAAAGTGGCTTTAATAAGAACTGGCAATCCTTAATAACATGTTCTTCACATACAGGACTTTTAACTCAATCAAAAAGCTCCAATTTAGTTATAGGACTTACAGACCCTACAAGATTTCATATTATTTCTTATATAATTATGTAGTATACAACCATGTAGCTGTACTTCCTGATATCTATATGCCACTTTCACAAACATGCACAAATTAACCAAGTTTAAGGGTTCAGCAGTGGGGTCCACATGATTGGATGAGTAAGGTAAAAAGACCGATAACTTCTGAAAGAATACAAAACTTCTATATGTCACAGAACAAAATAAAAATTGGGGTTGTTTTTAAATTATTAGGTTTACAGATTTTTTGACAGCATGCAAGACATTGAGGAGGGAATAAAAATAAAATTCAGTAAAGTATACTAAATAGATACTAATTGTCATATCTAAACTGTAGCTCTTACAAACTGTTTTAACATAAAATACCAGTTAAAATATTTGAAATACAGTGTCAAACAGAGTGTTCAATAATCTTGTTACATGATTTATTATGACATCATAATTTTGTAATGAACAAATTACAAGTGTGCATTAAAATAATATATAGTACACATGTTTTAAAAATGTAAAATGGTCAAGTACAGTAATGCGATACTCCAGACTAACTGTGGACTAAAAAAATTGTCACAAAAGCAAATTGTGCCTTGCAAATGGACTCTTGACAATTTCTTAGCTTCCTCCAAGAGCAGGTCAAACACAGAAGGCCCTGAGGTACTTCTGGACAAATACCTAAATGCTGTCATCGTGCAACAGAATTCTTGATTCTTCTGACGTCAAATTGATCTAGACATTGCCTTGTCATCTCAATGTGTAACTGAAAACAAATCTTTGGCTGAGATGAGTGAAGCCACAGACTCCTCTTCCAGAATGAATTTATCAACTATAGCTCTCAAGGTGTCATGAAAGAAAGGATGCTCTTACATATCTTCTAAAGATTACCTTACTCTCTTTCATGCATTCTAAGTGTAAAAAGCTGGATCCAGCAAATTCCTCAACATCCGTCATCAAAGTTTTCACACCTTTGTGCCTTCAGGACAGCACATGCAATCTTTGCTGTCTCAGTTTCATACTGAACCAATCAAAGGGCACAATACAAATATGTATATGTACTGTAGTGTTCAGGTACTGTAGCCTATCAAAATACCTTACGTTTGTACATTAAAGAAGTACATGTATGGTATAAACTAAGATAAAGTCATTTATATTTTTGTGTTTTGTATAACATTGCATGAGAAAATCTGGCATGGAAAAAGAAAAATGTTGATGCAGGAACAAGGATTCTTTAAAAAGAAATAGATTGGAGCAAACAAAAAAATAGAGAAAAAACTGCAAAAAAAGAAACTTTAACTTTTTCCAAAATCAGAAAATTTAGGTGCAGCAGGTCCATAAAACTAATAATAACTAGAAAACTGTGGCCTAATTTAATCAAAATTTCCCTCAGTTCACATGTCACAAAGATAAAGATATTGAATGCAACAATAACATTGGTCATATACATGTAACTACATGTGCATACTGGATGAAGCCTAAGTCCCTTAAGCTGCATTTTGCAAGTCATCTTGGTTAGATTTAGGTGTTACTGACTAACAAATCACGTACATTAAACAATATTTACTAGAAAGTAATTTTATTGTATCAAAACAGTTAGGATCAACTGAAGAACAACTTTAAAACAACTATAAATAATTTTTAAAAGGGGACTTATTAATTTTATAGTTTATTTACTGTACATAGCAAACAATCAAATGAATATTGTAGTTGTAGCATGAACAACAACCTGGATCAGCATGGTTTTAATTTTTCACAAATTAAACTAAAAAATAGAGTGCATTTAATGAACCCAAATAAAACTTACCATCTGTCTTTTTTTCAAAAATACAAGTTTTCAAACTTACTATTGATTAAACTCAGTTAACTGGTATAAATTATTTTTATTGCTTAGTTTTATTGTATGTCTTGAATAATTTGCAGCAGGGCATACTAATGAATTGATCATGAACTGAGAGATCTACAAAGAGATACTATATGTGCAAATTATTAAAGTGTGTGAAAACTTTGTGTCTACTCTCTTTTTTGTTTGCAGAGATTAGTGTGTCAAATTATTATTTCCCTTATTACAATACCTTTCTAAAGAATATAGTTGTGTATCAACCAAAACTGGCCAAAAATATCAAACAAAACTGTTAAAATTCCACAATACTATCTAATAAATTTGCATTATTCTGTTGAAAACAGAATTCTGAGTTCCATGTAGAAACTAAGGATGATAATTGCCAGTCTTAATTTATTATCTGCATTTGTACCTTAACAGTAAGGCTTTCTCTGAATTTCATTTGAACTTCTTGTGCATTCTGAAGACAAACTGTTACAACAATGTTTTCCTTTGGCTGTGACTTGAAGGAGTATGTACTGGGTATAACAGAGGCTAGTTTCTTCCACTGAAATGCTCTTCCTCTTGGCAAATAAGTCTGAACACATGCATCTTTCATCACTGGTGAGGGCTGCCTCCCAATGTTTGATTTGTGAGCTTCAATCATTTAATATCATTTTACACTGGAGCAAGTACATGTAAGTCTTAACTCTATGTCCAAAACTGTTTGTTTTCTCATGAAGAAACATCTTCCACTTCCTCATTTTGCAACTGGCATTGATAACTCCAGTATTGTCATTGCTCATTCAACTATGACTTCAATGTAAAACCTATTTAGACGCTACTTCCTTAATGAATACAGTCTGGACTAAGAGATTCCTGGAACAATCAACTGTGCAGTTTCTGAGAATCACCAAAACCACATGCACAATAAGCTATAGTATTTATAAATTTGAAAACTGCCCTGAACAGCATGAACTTGTATCAAAAAACAAAATTAAATATTAATATTAAACACATTTCTTTGTGTTCCAGATGACCACACACTTTTGAAAAAATGGTAAATTAACATAAAATTTAAATTCAAAATCAACCTTCAATATTATTTTCAACACATGCCTGAACAAATGGCAGTGAAAATACTGACAACAGTTTATTTATTTGTATACTGGGCATCAGGGATAAATAAAAAAAACTTACAGCTTTACTTTGAAAAAATAAAACAATGAACATATATAAATTTAACACCAAGGTAGATATAGCCTATGTTTTCAGCAGTCAAGGTCATCTACTTAACCAACCATTACCAAATAAAGAAGATACTTCCAGGAAATGAGTTTCAGCAAGGAATTACATGTAGATCCAATTATCTCCCAATTCTAAGAATTCTGCATAATCAGTTTAATTTCCATATAAATGTTCTACAATTGGCAGGTCACGTTCTTAGAAATTTTTCAAGAGGTCATCATTAGCATCTTAACTTTGAGCCAATCAACATGCAACAATGGTCAACACGGAAGTTGATGTTCAACAAATAAGGAATTAATTAAATAACATAATATTATGTGTGTGGTCTGAAACTCAATCACATTGTGCTGAAACAGGCTTCAACCAGCAGGAAATAAATGCGATTGAGAATGTTATCTTTCTATAAGATAGATTTTTATTAGACTACTTAGTAGAAACATGACTGTACAGTTATATCAACTTAATATTATGATCATATACTTTATTTCTAGACAAACTTAAGAAGCCATGGTCTTCATGCAGGTAAACAACCTGAGCCACAGAAAGATTTATTATCTGATAGTTCTTAAAGAGCCCTTACTTCTGAACAAACAAAAATTTTGGGCTTTTTTTGTGTATATGCAAATCAATCAATACACTGTACACTTAGCAATATCTGATACAAAAGCAATTTCCATTTTATAACTACTTTAGAAATAAAGGAATTATCAGTATTGCTTTGAAGAAATATTACACTGCATTGCACATTAACTTTGGACAGACAAAGGTTTTTATGGTATCTTCATTAGCTAAAAAGGATCATGTGTCTGGCTACATGAGGTGAAATTTAAATTTGTATAGAGTGGATCAAATTGTACAAAAAAGTATTGTCAAAAACATCAATATTTAAATTCTGCCATGCACAAAAAATTGAACTGAACTACAGAAGATGTGTAGAGAAACTGAGTAAAAAAGAATGGAATTTTAAGAGAAAAATTAATCATAGAACAGCTGGGCAAGATTGTGTAATGTAGACCTGCAAACTCTCACAGTTTAGCTGAGAGATTAGTGTCAGGTATCATCTCACAGTCCTATAGTTTAACAGAACACATCTTAATGTCTGTTATCCAGTTCATTTTTCAAACAGTCCTTATTGTATGTACATGTAGATACAGTACCTGCCACCACTTTTAGAAGGCTCAAATATAAAGTAGAAAGATAAAATCAAAAAGGATGAGATTTTAAGGGAATTTCATAACATTAGGGATAAAGACTAACTTAAAGGTGTAAAAACATTCCTCACATTGCCTGAAGTAATTATTTTAAGAGTTTGGGTTTTGGTCAAGGGTCAAGGGCAGTGCATGTGCAAGTTGATGATCAAGGGCAGTAAATCAAGGGTTGATGGTAGTAAGTCGAGGGTAAAGCATCAAGGGTAGTACATGTAAGTTGACAGTCAAGGGTAGCAAGTCAACAGTTGAGGGTAGTAAGACTAAGTTGAAGGTAGTGGGTTGAGGGTAGCAGAGTGTCCAATCTATGGACCAGCTGAAATCGGGATGACTTTATTGGTAGGGGAAACATTTGTGAGCAGCGAAGGCGTGAGGCTCTAGGGGGGTCTGGGGGCATGCTCCTCCAGAAAATTTTGAAATCTGGAAGCCTTAAAACACCATTTCCAGCACTCTCCGACCAATATTAATGTCAAAAAGGTTCCGAAAATTGATCGTTATTTTCTTCTTAACTTTGATAAAAAAAAGCATTATCGTGTAATGAATTTTACACCTATTTTAATGGTCCCAAATTCGATACTAGTTACTTACAAAGGACCAAAACGGTGTACATTGTAGTTTTATCTTCTGTTCATTTATGCTTCGTGGGTTTACACTCAGTTCGCTGAGAAAAAGATTGGCCATTTGTGTCTCACAGCTAACTCGGAATTCACCCGGATATCCAAGTTAAGCAGTTTGTTTAATCATATAACAAATATTATGATAATTTAACAAAGATATATTTTTCTGCTTGTTGGCTTGTGGGAGCTGATCTTCAAAATCAGGATTTTTCATGTCCCGACTGAAGTCGAGTCGGGATTCGGGATTCTCAAAGAAAATCGGGATAATCCCGTCAAGATCGGGACGGTTGGACACTCTGGGGTAGTAGGTCAAGGGTCGAGGGTAGTACAGTAAGTTAGAGGTTGAGAGCAGTACATGTAGCTCAAGGGTCAAGGGTAGTACAGTAAGTTAGGGGTTGAGATCAGCACATGTAGCTCAAGGGTCAAGGATAGTACAGTAAGTTAGGGGTTGAGATCAGAACATGTAGCTCAAGGGTCAAGGGTAGTACAGTAAGTTAGAGGTTGAGATCAGTACATGTAGCTCAAGGGTCAAGGATAGTACAGTAAGTTTGGGGTTGAGAGCAGTACAGATGTAAGTCAAGGGTTGAGGGTAGTACAGTAAGTTAGGGGTTGAGAGCAGTACAGATGTAAGTCAAGAGTTGAGGGTAGTACAGTAAGTTAGGG
>JANRMR010184820.1:0-11254 GCA_025434825.1 Bergia sp. 'catenularis'
AGGAGGAGGGGGGAGGGGGGCGGGAATTCGGGCTCCTCCAACTTTTACACGGTGTTTTTATTTGAACATTGAAGACGAATTCGTTTGATGTTGAAAATAAACGTTTTGGGTCTTGCTCTTCACGTGCGAACCGGACCATCCATGACACACCATTAATTTGCAATTTCAGCGCCACTGGTATGTTTTGGACCAATGTATCGTTCGTTGTAAGGAAAATATACCAACAAATTCTCTCAGAATGGAGGAATGGCATTCTAGAGAACGACATTATTCAAAATTATTTCCGGGGGAGCATGCCCACAGACCCCCTCCTGAAATCCCCTCAAAGTGGGCCTCTCCAATATCAACTTCGCTACGCCGGCCCCGTTTATCTAAAATGTTTTCCCTTGTCCTTTTATTAACCACCAGCCGCCCTTGATTAGCTTTGCAACCTCCGGTTTAGTAAAATTTGATGTAAATTAATCAACAGAATAAAATATTGCCCTTGTTGTCGTTGTGGTTGTCGTTGTTGTTTTTAACTGATAAATTAAAACGGATTTGTCCTGAGCATGTTTATACAACCAATTTGTATTAACCTGGGCCTAGTGCATCACAATCTGGGTAACTTGCAGCAGTCAAAGCAACGCCACAATCATGCAATGGTTATACATCTAAAACCAACTTGGCTCCATTTACAGCAAATTAAAGTAGTTTAGATACAGTGAAATATGGCCAGGGGGGAAGCCACTGCCAATGTGCAAGTTCTAGCTATACAACATTTTGCTCAATAACTCCATACGCATATGGAGAAATGCTAAAGATCGATGTACATTTGGCAATCGCTGAATCAAAACTATTCTTGTAATGGAATTCAAATAATCAAAGCAGCGTTAAAAATAATGTTGTTAGGTTGAATTTCAATTGTTGCGTTATCATATATTTCTGCTTACTTTGTCTATAAATTTATTTATCAAGCCTGAGAGAACCCATCAATAATTAAACTAAGGATTTTCATTTTGATGTATATTGCCAAATATTACGTATAGCTAAATATCTATTTCCAGTATATATTCTTGTGGCGTCTTTTGGCTGCAGTAAGGTTTTTTGCTTGAAAATTCACACAAAGCAAAGGTGATGTACGCAAAAGAGGAATGTGTCTGTAAATATTGAGCAGACCACAGGTAGCCCAGGCAGTAAGTTAGTCTATAAGCAGTTTTCCGCCATCTTGGATAGCTCATAAAAGAGTTAGTAAAAATGTCATTCATGCGTATTAGATATTTATTAAGACTTACGTTTTCTATAGTAGGCTTTACAACGCGGCTGTTTACCTTACTTTTTTACGTTTAGTATGTGTAATATGTATCGTGGGATGCAGCAAATATGATTAGTCATACTCGAGTCAGGTTTTCGTTGAAACAAACGTAAAAAGCGATTTATTTGACGACGATACACTAAATATTTTTTAAAAGAATCACAAAATTTCGTGTGAGCCTCATAATTCTTAGCTTTACCAGTGATTTCAGCCTCAAATAATCTTATAAAACGATTCTTATAATATGAATTATAAAGATACAGGGGTAGGGTAAAGGACAACAGCAAGTTCCAGAAATTTGATTTTTTATTTGCATAGAAAAAATGTAATACAGCGATGTGCATATACATTTACATAGTCATTCAGATTGATTGGATGCCGACGAATATTTTGTGTTTACAGTAGAATGGCTTCATTACCGGAACACGCGCACTAAAACACAGAAGTGCTGAACAATAAAACTGAGCCTGCGCTGAATCTTAGATAATTCTTAATTTTCAGAAGATTTGACAACTCTGGTTTTTTTGGATTGAACCAAATTGATTGGGGAACCGAATATCAAAAGCAAAAACGGGGTTTCTTTTTTAAAAAATCCCAATACATTACCTTACTTCTTCGGAATGTATGTTTGTCACAAGATGTACAACAGGGGTCAGCAGGGGGCAAGGGAATTTTCCCGTTTCATTTAGTTTCTTGAGTACAAGCAATTAATCTTGAAGCAAAACGTGAAGAACAACAGATCTACAATCCTACGGATGTCTGAGTAGTAAGGTTCAGGTGAGCAGCACTTAATTTTAGGCTCCCTTCCCCCTTCTACTCAACTGAGAACAGTACTGCAGCTATGCCTACTGCAGTTGCCGTTGTTCCATTTGATTTCTCTTAATGTTGCTCTACATACCAAAACAGAGCTTTTTATAAAGCCGAGTTAATGGGGCAATGTATTCATATTCCACGAAGAAATGGCAAATACTGTCAATCTTTTGAAAAATCTTCTCTCAACAGATATTAAATTTTTTTCAAAGATTGACAGCATTTGCAGGAGTACCGAATAGTCTTTGCCAGCACATTGTTATTTTGTGCGAGCACGAGCAGTTGAGCAACAAATTATGAAAACAGGCGATTTCAAGCAAGCGAGCATCCTTCAAAATTTTGCGAGCAATTCGAGGAGCCAAATTTTGCGATCATTTCGAAATTTTGTTAGGACCATTCGAGAGTCCTATTTGCCATTTCTTCATGTTCATTTTCTGATCAGCCGATCACGTTTGAACGGACAAAAAACAGAAATTATAAATAAGTCATCGATATTTTTAATAGATCACGAGGTCACGAAACAACATTTTAATATAAATATTACTTGACTATTGTTATATTCATTGAATTCTGAGGATGATTTAACTTACCTTCCACAAACACTCGTGAATCATGGTTTTAAAACAAGCAAAACAATGAGGCGAAGCTCACTCCTAGTTTCCAACAACTTCTCAAAACCCAGTCGTTTTGCCCCAGGGTGTGTGAGTAGGGGTCAATTTTTCTCAAATCCCTCACCCCTGGGGCCAACCTTTTGTTCAATAAAGCTTCAATACCCCCACCATGTCCCGGAGGGAGGTGGGGGTTTCACTTGACTGATGCATAATATGAGAAAGATTTCTTGAATGAGGAACAGTCACAGTACCGTGCATATTTACAACATGAGATGGATATTTTAAATGGAGGACAGTCAAGGTAGTGCGCATACATTTAACGTCAGACGGATTTTTTAAATGGGGAATAATTACGGTAATTCGCATACTTGTAACGTCAAACAGATTTCTTAAATGGGGTAAAATCACAGTAATGTGCATGCCTGTAACGTGAGACAGTTTTTTTAAATGTCGGACGGACAAAGTAACGCGCATGCTTGTAACGTGACACAGATTTGTTAAATGGAATAAAATCACAGTAATGTCCATGCTTGTAACGTCATTTAAGACTGATTTCTTAAATGGGAACAGTTACGGTAATGTACACGCTTGTAACGTGAGACGGATTTCTGAAATGGTGACAGTCACGGGAATGCGCATGTTTGTAATATGAGACGGATTTCTTAAGTGGAGAACAGTCACGGTAATGTACAGGCTTGTAACGTGAGACGGATTTTTGAAATTGGGACAGTCACGGGACTGCGCATGTTTGTAATATGAGACGGATTTCTTAAATGGGGACAGTCAAGGTAATGTGCATGGTTGTAACGTGAGACGGATTTCTTAAGTTGGGAACATACTCTAAAACAAGCTGTAAGATTCTTTACCCCCATCCAAGATATCGTAAGTAACCAAACTGAAGATTGAAGACTATCCTACTTTTTGTTTACAATATTTTTCAGAAATTTGCTTTTTTAATCCATATATGGAAGAACTCGGTCTCACGTTACAAGCATGTACAATACCGCGACCTCCCCTGTTCTAGGTTTAAAGCGCAACTGATGAGCTCAAAATTAACGACCAGACGGGCAAGCTGTAGCAATGCGCAAGACGGTCGTGGCTGTAATATGAAGTAAAACAGTGTCGCGCGTGGCATACTATGCAAGAATAGAACGCGGAGTGACATAGTAGGACACGAGAAAAGTGTTGAGAGAAAACGAGGCGAAGACGAGTTTTCTCTCTGTTTTTCGAGAAAAGAACATGGAGTGACGTAGTAGGACACGAGAAAAGAATAGAACGCGGAGTGACGTAGTAGGACACGAGAAACGTGTTGAGAGAAATCCAGGTGAAGACGAGTTTTCTCTCTGCTTTTCGAGTGTCCTACTACGTCACTCCGTGTTCTATTCTTGTACAGAGCCACACGCGACACTGCTTTGTTACTTTTAGAAAATAGATCATCTAAAAACATGAGCAATTCGACGTTTTAAAAATGATTTAATTGACCTTGAAAAGTTTGTTCTTGCGGTACACAGGAAGTTATGCTCGCGTGACATGACGTAATCCGTGGCTCCAACCGGTTTTAGAGCAGGCAATTGCAGCGAATCAGAGCGCGCGTACTATTGCTTCTGTTTTCTAATTGATTAGATACATGATCAAATAAAGACAACTGCTTTTCAATTGAGCAAAATATGCGCGAGTTTTAGCGCGTTCATTGTTATAGCAAGAAAGCGAAGCAAAGATGAAACTTGAACATATTCACGTACGGTTCTCATTTGTTCAGCAATTTGATTATTAAGGGAACCAAAGTTGCAGACAGTTAAGTGTCCGATCCGTTATAAGACATGTAACATGGCCAAGAAAAGTTGAAATCAAGACAGTCAAGATCGTCGTCTCCACACATTACTGCGAGGTTGGCTGCTGAGATTTACGCTCGACGATTTCGGGCCCGATTTTTATTACGAAAATGAAACATACTAAAAATTGGCCAGACTCAAAAACTGTGTTTCCCTGAAATAAATTTTTGCCAATCGGGTCAAGCTTTTGTAACTCTGAGTAGCCGGCTATATATACAGATACAACAAGTGTTAGTTTTGTTAATATCTAATTGATAGTTCCAATATAGTTGACCAATCGTGGCCTGTAGAACCCACTTTATATAACTTTTCATCTTTTGGGTCTGACGTAGGAAGTAAAGTGAAAATGAAATTGTAATCATTCTGCTCGATTTATGGCCTATGTTTCAAAGTGGGAGTATTATTTTGAGTCCACTTGAACTATTCACGTTCTAACTACACCTAGTGGTAGTATGTTCCCGCCAGTGTAATAAAATATTGCTTCTATGATTCTTACATTTGTTCGTATTTTAGAATAGTTTATACGCTGGGTGCCAGAGGTTAGGCTCACTCATTCGAGAGCCACCGTAGCCGGGTGAGCGAGCGTGAGGCCCGAAGTGCCGATCGCGAGTCGAACCTCTGGCAAGGAGCGCACGATCGTTAGAAGTCGGCGAGCCAAAGTTGAGACGGTTACTATCATCTAGTCCAGAATATGAACTAGAACGGTGATTGGATAAGCGATAAACACTTTCTAAAACTATCCCGCATTGGCTACTAACAATACGCGCCATACCACTATCGTGTGTACTGAACATGGCCGGAAAACCACGTGAAGCGTAATTTCGGCTGTTGCTACGCTGCTGACAGAAAGAAACAGCTCAATTTACAAACATTCATGTTTATTCATTTTCAGGAAGGAAGTGTTTACGCTCCTTGCCAGAGGTTCGAATCGCGGTCGGACCTTCGGGCGTCACGCTCGCTCAGCCGGCTTCGCCGGCCGCCGAATGAGCGAGTTTAACCTCTGGCACCCAGGGTACATGGTTTATAAATTACTCAGTAAAAATCCAAAACCAGAGTTTTTGTCAAAGTTTTTATTGGAAACTATTGGGTTCTGGTTTTAGTTTTTTCTGAGTTTGTATTCGACGCAATTCCCCATCAAACAGAGATCAAGAAATATTCAGTCATTTATTATTTCTGAGAAACAACAGGATTTGGTTTATAATATTGGTACTTTAGTTATGAACTTCCTTTTTCATCTGAAAACAAACAGTTCGATTTTTAAGTTCTTAGCGTCAGCTTCAGTCCGCTCTTAAAGGGATCCACGACTCTTTCAACAAGTTGAGCCAAAGATGCTTTTTGAACAGAGCTTAGGTTTGCTGTCTACCAGAAAAACGATGCTCTGGTCTTTTAGCCTACAAATCGGGGTTTTCTGAAGGCGATTTTCCCGGCACTGCCTTCTTGCAATGTGACGTGTTATGGTTAAGTGCCAGGCCCCTCTCGTTCGCTAACACTGTTTTAGACAA
Source organism: Bergia sp. 'catenularis' (assembly GCA_025434825.1). Classification (NCBI taxonomy): domain Eukaryota; kingdom Metazoa; phylum Cnidaria; class Anthozoa; order Zoantharia; family Parazoanthidae; genus Bergia; species Bergia sp. 'catenularis'. The sequence continues at coordinate 6,047 of JANRMR010184820.1, forward strand.
GAGAGGAGCCTGGTACTACAACCGTAACACGTCACATTTCAAGATGGTGGCGCCGGGAAATTCGCAAGTGAAAAATCCTCCTTTAGAAAACCCCGATTTGCGGATCTGCAAGACCAAAGTATTGTTTTCTGCTATGCAGCAGACTAAAGCTATGTTAAAAGATCATTTTTGGCGGAACATGTTGAAACAGCCAAGGATCCCTTTAAATTTCTAGTATCAGTTTAATATCATTAACCAAATGCTGCTGTCATATTCAGGAGACACAAGATTTTCGTCTTTGAATAACACAAATGGCTTCATCGGAGTACAGCGTTCAACAACTCAATTACTTCAGGATCTGTTTTGTTGCCACTGATATTATACCAGAAGGTCTGAGGAAAATATTTAAACAAGAATGGGATCATCGATACACTACAACACACGGGGAATGGAAAGATACGGCACAGAATGGTCAAGATTTTTACAAAGGCGAATCTCCCAGAAACAGAAAACGAAACGGTCGTCTTTTGACTACGATGAAAAACGGTGACAGAAAAGAATGGGACTGCACTATGCTGTTCTACGCAATCCTGTACTCAGACTGCATCCACGGACTTAGTTCTACGGTCCAATCAAGTGTAGATGATCTCAGAAAGTTTAGGAATGAAGATTTTGCTCACATGCCCCAAGGAGAACTGACAGATGTCGAGTTTCAAATTGCCATTAACAAAGTTGATGCCGCATTTCAAGTGCTGGGACTATCAACAGCAAAAATACAACTAATAAGCAAGCAGACTAGCTTCCCAACCGAGGAGTTAGAAAACACGCAAAAAAAAGTCGTAGATCTGAAGAACGAGGTTGCAAAGCTGGACACCGAAAGACAAATTTTGGAAGATCAGTTGCAGAAAGAAGCACCATCATTCTGCGTATTTCCACCAGCACCATCACATAACATTATCAAACGAAACAGTGAAGTGTCTGAAGCAAAACAACTGCTTTATGAGATGAAAGAAGCTAACGATACTTATCTTTCTGCGCTGTACCTTTCCGGCAATCCCGGAAGTGGAAAGTCTCAGCTGGCGAGGCAAGTCGGTGAAAAATGGTACCAAAATATTACAGACCACGATACTGCTGCTTTCGTAATGACTATAAATGCTGAGAACTCCGATACACTTTTGGAATCTTTTGTTGCTTTTGCCAGAAAGCTAAAATGCCCTGAGTGTGCTGTTAAGAACACCGTTAGCTCCAGCGCAACGAAAACTAAAGATAAGATCCGTTACATAAAAAATCTTATCATCAACAAGCTGCCCCTCTACAAAACGTGGTTGTTGATTGTCGACAACGTGATTGATCTGAGTTTACCACACTTGCCCCATCCAGGTAGTGAAGAATGGAAAGGAGGACAGTTATTGATAACTACGCAGGACACTTCTTCCATCCCCCCCTCCAGTTCTGTTGTCTCCCATGTCTCCAAGAGTAGAGGTATGGAACCCTCCGATGCTACCAATCTGTTAGCTTCCATTTCTGGCATCACTAACAAAGAAATGGAAAAAATTGTTGCAAAAGAGTTAGACTACCAGCCCCTTGCCTTAGCCAGCGCGGCCACGTATGTTAAACGGCTTAGAGAAAGCAGAGCATCTCCTAACTTTGAATGGAACGGCTACCTAAGAAAGTTAAGAGAAGGTAAAAGACGATTGACTGAAGATCATCTCGCGAGAACCAATCCAAGCTACCCAACTTCGATGACTGCCGCTTTAACACTGGCTGTGGATAGAGCAGCGAAAGCTGATGAAGTAATAAACGAGGCATTCAACCTTCTTTCTCTTTGTTCATCAGAACCTCTGAGACTAGAGATAATAGAAATTTACCTTAGCGAGAATAACAAAGATCTAGATAGCGAAGAAACTGCAGTTAAACTTCAAGAGTGTTCCTTAATTTTGTTTGAATATCGGGAAGATTGTATGTATATTCGTCTTCACCAGGCTATTCATGACGTCATAAAAACTGTGTGTGCTACTCTTGCTAGCGCTGATCGCGAGGAACGTGTTTACAAGACTGTTATGTCATTTGACAAGTTTCTGAGCATCAATTTGCCACAAAACTGGGAGCACAGTAATTTCAGTAATGATAACAAGTCTTTAGTGCCACACCTAAACGCTTTAGTTAGAGAGGTAGACACGGTATTTTCCAAAACATGCACTTTTGTAACTGCACACGAAGATTTCTCTAAACTTTTCGAATCGATTAGAAAGTTAGCTATATTTTGCAAAGGTTATTATTGTTTACATACAGCACTAGAATTTCTCACTATCGTGAATAAGTTTTCCGGCAATCTTGACAAAGTGAAAAATTCTCAACTTCTAAATGATTTCGGCGAAATTCACCTTGAGTTAAGAAACTTTCATCAAAGCCAGGAATTTCACGAACGTGCCCTCGCTATACGTATGAAAGAGCTAGGCCCCGAGCATGTTGATGTTGCAACTACATATTATAACTTGGGCCAGCTGTACTATCAAATGGGTGACCTGCAGCAAGCAAAACGACACTACGAGCGTGCCCTCACTATACGTCTGAAACAACAGGGCCCTGAGCATGTTGCAGTTGCAAATAGTTATAATGACATGGGCCAAGTGTACCGTGATATGGGTGACCTGCAGCAAGCAAAACAATACCAAGAACGTGCCCTCGCTGTACGTCTGAAACAACAGGACCCTGAGCATGTTGATGTTGCAATCACTTATAGTAACTTGGGCCTAGTTTACCGTGACATGGGTGACCTGCAGCAAGCAAAACAATACCAAGAACGTGCCCTCGCTATATCTCTGAAACAACAGGGCCCTGAGCATGTTCATGTTGCAACCGCTTATAGTAACTTGGGCCTAGTGTACCATGACATGGGTGACCTGCAGCAAGCAAAACAATACCAAGAACGTGCCCTCGCTGTATCTCTGAAACAACAGGGCCCTGAGCATGTTCATGTTGCAACCGCTTATAGTAACTTGGGCCTATAGTGTACCATGACATGGGTGACCTGCAGCAAGCAAAACAATACCTTGAACGTGCCCTCGCTATACGTATGAAACAACAGGACCCTGAGCATGTTCATGTTGCAACCACTTATAGTAACTTGGGCCTAGTGTACCATGACATGGGTGACCTGCAGCAAGCAAAACAATACCTTGAACGTGCCCTCGCTATACGTATGAAACAACAGGACCCTGAGCATGTTCATGTTGCAACCACTTATAGTAACTTGGGCCTAGTGTACCATGACATGGGTGACCTGCAGCAAGCAAAACAATACCTTGAACGTGCCCTCACTATATCCTTGAAACAACAGGGACCTGAGCATGTTCATGTTGCAACCACTTATAGTAACTTGGGCCTAGTGTACCGTGACATGGGTGACCTGCAGCAAGCAAAACAACACTACGAACGTGGCCTCGCTATACGTCTGAAACAACTGGGCCCTGAGCATGTTCATGTTGGAAACACTTATAATAACATGGGCCAAGTGTACCGTGACATGGGTGACCTGCAGCAAGCAAAACAATACCTTGAACGTGGCCTCGCTATACGTCTGAAACAACTGGACCCTGAGCATGTTGCAGTTGCAAATAGTTATAATGACATGGGCCTAGTGTACCGTGATATGGGTGACCTGCAGCAAGCAAAACAACACTACGAACGTTGCCTCGCTATACGTCTGAAACAACTGGACCCTGAGCATGTTGCAGTTGCAAATAGTTATAATGACATGGGCCTAGTGTACCGTGACATGGGTGACCTGCAGCAAGCAAAACAACACTACGAACGTTGCCTCGATATACGTCTAAAACAACAGGGCCCTGAGCATGTTGATGTCGCAACCGCTTATAGTAATTTGGGCCTAGTTTACCGTGACATGGGTGACCTGCAGCAAGCAAAACAACACCACGAACGTGCCCTCCCTATACGTCTGAAACAGCTTGGCCCTCAGTGAACATGCTGATGTTGCAGAAAGTTATAGTGATTTGGGTAGAGTGAACTATGACCAGGTGACCTACAGTAAGGAAGCCAATATCATACAAAGTCCATAACTATACGCTGTCAGAAGCATATTTCTCAGCAAAAGAAATCAGGCATATGCGTATTTAAAACTTGTTTTTAGTTATGGCTGAAGGACGCTTAACTGTCTTAAGCTTTTACAAAAGCAAAAGTTTGTTTTCTCCGTTTTGTGCTGAAGCAAGTACGACAATATATTTGGTTTGCATGTAGACTTTTTGTAGTTATAATGAGATTTGCGCTCTAATTTTTCACAATAAAGATATCTTAAAGTTAACAAAAAAATTACCTAGTCGTTTAGTTTCAAAAGTGAAGAACTTGTTTCTTGTACCATTTCGTCTAATCTTCACATAATTCGTTTATTGTGAGTTCTTTTAAACGCCAAGTCAAATTTTGCCAAGATTTTACAAATAATTTGAATTATTGCAAATATGTGATTTCTGTTGACAGGAAGCTCTTTCTCGTTGTGAAAATGTTATCAGAATGCCATTCTGAGATCTTTTGCCTAATACCGTAGAATTCCGAAAGTAACGACCGTCGTTACTTTTGGTTTTTAGCAGTGCTTGCCTGACGATACTGTCGGGAGGCCGTTACTTTCGGGGGGTTGTTACTTTCGGATACTAAAATTTGTTTGTAAACGTAAAGAAATGAGCATGACTCACGGAAACGTTTGAGGAAAACATGATACCTTTATTGCTTTCGTATTCGTTAATTTTGGCAAGTTTCTTTGCCTTTCATGTACTTGTTACACACAGCCATCCTGTCTCTTCAATCCCGCCATATGTCTTCTCAAGTCTTTCCTCGGAGCTCAGAGGCCTTTCTTGACGCTAACTTTATACTTGTTCCTGCAGTTTATGTTACTTGTAAAATACTTTTTGGTTCATATTTCTGATACTTATTTCACTTGTATATAGCATGTATTGAGTTTAGAATGATTAAATTGGTTGTGGTACTTTGTATTATGTACAATGAAATAATAACCCAGTATGGATGAAATAAAGACGTTGTGTTTGCATTGAAATCGACTGAATTTTACGCTGGCGTTCACTATTTAATACTAACTGATGATAAGAAAGTATCCCTGAGTGTTTTCGTTTATATTTAAGAGGGAATCGTTACTTTCGGATTGATGTTGCTTTTTATTTATTTATGTATTTATTTATTTATTTTTTTATTTATTTATTT